>VXBH01001036.1:68315-90322 GCA_013400035.1 Rynchops niger
CTGCTAAAAGTACCAATGTAGTACAGAGAAAATATGAATAACAAATGCAGAAGTAGTCTGTCCATTCGTGCAGCACTGCCTGAATATGAAATGTATTTGGGCAGTGGGAACAAATACAATTCTTTGTCTTAGAGTACCTGCAATGATAGTTTAACATACATGTGCTGAGGTCAGAGCAGCCTGATGCAGCCTGAAAATGGACTGGAAGACTATCTCACGAGGAACGACGGGGCAAATCTGAGCCACTGAGAGAACCAGTACCTGGCCATGTCTTATTTTGACTAGTGTTGTACAGGAAAAAATATGAATGTGCAGTTTTAATTTGCCTCTAAAGTGGACAAGGACATCAAACTGGACAGGCTGCTCATATAGGTTGTGGAGTCACCATCCTTGGAGATATTCAAAAGCCATCTGGATATAGTCCTGCCCTGAGGTCTAGGTGGCCCTTCCTGGGCAGGGAGGCTGGATGACATGATCTCCAGAGGTCTCTTCCAATGTCAGCCACTCAGTGATGCGATGAGTCTGTCAACACCTGCAAACTTCTAACCAGTAACACAGACATAAGCAGAAGCATGAAAGGAAAACAAAATGAGAATCAAATTGGTGAAAATGCTAGTTAATACATCAGGAAAGACATAATATGAATTGTCATTGGCTAATGTATAGAAAGAAAGAAGATGTTCCAGAATTTAGAGCATAAGAAATTAGATTTGGAGTCTGAAATAGAATAAAAACAGGCAAAACACCTAGTTCAGTCCCAGGCTGCTCCGGAATAGAAAGACACTGTCTGCAGTACCAGAGAGAAAACTAACTGGAGAGGTCTTTCACAGGCTGGCTTGGTACTGCTGCTCATACGTAATAAAAAAATGCATTCTATAGGGAATGTGCTAGAGTGTAGCTGGCCTTCCATGGGGACTATAGAAAGTAAAAAAGGCCGTTTCTTCAGGTCATGAAAATAAAAATAGCCTAGCAAGTTTCCCTTCTCCCTTAGGTCCTCTCTTCTCTAGATGAACATGAAGGGAATGGACAATAGGATGGAAGTGTGCATCACAAAGGACAGTGGTTTTTTATCATTACTTCAGGGAATTTTGCTAACAGGCCCAAAACAGCTCTTGATTAGCATGACTGAATCTTCCAGATCATTATTTGAATTGTCATGCTAGGAAATAGCTCAACTGGATTCCTGTCTTTCACCTACTAAATAATCAATTATTTATACAATGGAGCACTGCCGTCAGGAGACATCAATCTCACACACAAAAGTACACAATATGTTTCAGGGCATTCTTCTATGTTGTGTAAGATACAGAAACAAATGTCTACAGCTTACAGAAGGGATTCTGCCCATTGCCCGCACTGTGAAGAAAGGGGCAGGACTTTGTAATCATCAACACAGGCTTTAAGCATCGCAAGTAATACACTCTTTTCTTCCAAAAAGAAACTATTTAGTGAGTTCAATAGTGCTTCTGAAGCTTCAGGTCCTTTCCTCTGTCCCCAGATCTCTCTATGATTTAGCAACATGACTAGTGCAGATTACCAGGTGTCGATTAAAAGGAGACTAGGATAACCACAAATTCCTGGCTAGCAACACATTTTCAGTGCTACTATAAGCAGTAGGATTTGAAAAGATGCAAAATCCATGTGCTTGCAGAGAATCTCATGCAGGAAGCTCTCTTAGACAGGTTTCCAAAATACTGCATAGAGTGAGAACTTCTTGGCTTCTTGTCATAAGCCACACATTGCTAATGCCAAACATAAAGGTTTTGAGCAATAGCAGTGTCTATTTGAAGCAGGCAGATTGGAGCTACAACTTTATAGTCCCCAGAAAGCTCTGCATAGTCTTTCAGTACAGAAACAGAGCTGCTCCAAAAGCTAAGATTTGGTGGTACTCTGGCAACACAATACATTTATTTAATGGGATGGTGTGAATACAGCTTGTTGTGAGGGTGCAACGAGAGCAGGGCTACACCCTGGGTGAGATGCCAGAGTCCCTTCTGGGCAGTGCCTACACCTACAGGCGCATTGCCACCGTCCCAGAAGCAGGCGAGCAGGGTGGGTTGGTGACAGCACAGGGTCCTGTCAACAGCCCAGTGGTCACTGGGCAATGGCAAGGCAGCACCAAGGTCCAGCCAGGAAATCCAAGCAATAATCCAGGAAAAAGAGTATACAGACACCCCTACAAGAGGGCTCAGACAGGGACTGGTACCCCAGGACTGGTGGTCCTCAGTCCTCAGGAGGTGTGGGGAGGTGCCAGGTGAGGCTGGTCAGAGTCATCAAGGATTATTTGTGCCCTAAGACCCCTACATCTGTATGTAAGCTGAGTTCTTCTGCACCTAATAATCATGTGCAAAAATATCTGTCATTCAAAACAAAAGCGCAAATCTCAGAAATGGAAAATGGAAAGTACTGGGCTGTAAAATAATAGCATGTTGCCCTTTGCAAGCTTAGCTCACTGTAAAAGAGTTGTTTTCACATTTCCCAATGAAACTCTGTGACATAGCCAAATTGATTTACAAAAGCTTTTAAAACAGAAATGTGTTGGATTTAAAAAACTGCTCTTTTTATAGTACTGTCACAAAACAGAGGTTGTATGCACCCTTATTAGGACAATAAGCAATTCATCAAAACAATGGTGCTTCTATAATGTGAGCTGTTGGTAGCACCGTGCAGAAAACATAGAGCAGGAACAGGTGCCTGAGCCTTAAGGAAAATTCAACAATAATGCTTCTATCCTGTTTTGCATTTCCAGAATATGTGAAAATACCTCATTAACTACTGCTAGCTGCAGTGGTAGCACAGGTGAGACAGTGACACTGTCTCTGATTTATAATTCTCATTCGCCCAGTCTATACTGGGAATTTACATCAGCATCTACCTCCTTTCCTGCTTGACTCACTGGTTTTGTCCGCTTTCAGTACCCAGTTATCTAATTTTCCTACAGTAGTGCTCAATAAAGCTGTTTTCCTAAAAAGATTAAGAATTCTGGCATTCTACCAGCATTTGAAGGCATCATTGCAGTGTGACATTTTAAAACAGTGTTGTTGAGGGTGAATGCATGATCCAGCTCCAGGAGAAGACTGACACTTGACACCAAGATTTGCCTGGGTTTCTTATAGCTTATCATGTCTTGTGCTGGTTGTTTTGCCTATGAATCAGAATATATATAAAATCCACACATATGGAAAAAATTCCATTCTCCACCAGTCAGTGAGGTTTTTCTTTCTTTTTTCAAATGATTGGGGAACATCTTACATCAGTCAGTTTTGGTCTCCTGGAATAATCAAAACCTCTTTAAAAAACCATAAGCTTGCTTGAAATTTTATCTGTTTACTAATGGAATTTGCTGATAGTGATTGCCTGTTCATAGCTTTTATTACTTTCTTCCTATATTTTCTAATAAAATTTACATCTGCAATACATCAATAGACACATGATCAAGTTTGTTTATAAAAAGAATATGTACTAGATGGAAAAAATCAATACACTAACTTTGTACCCTAACAGCTAATTTATAGTAGCATTTGACATTAACTTCATATAGTTGCTTCATCATTCCTGTGCAGTGTTTACAAGAGAGAAAAAAAAGCTTCTCCGGCATTAAGGCAATAGGAACTATACAGAAGAACTTCTGCAACTCATTTGAAAAAAAAGTCTACTAACCTAAACTTCTACCCAGAATTACTGCTTGTCTTTACTATGTTCTTGAATCAATGACACCTGTAAGTCCTACCACATAAAATAAACAGCCAGACAGCATTATTTTCAGGCCTAAAGACAGACTAATATATGAGCAACAATTAACTTTTTAAGAAGTACTATTCAACAGTCATTTTCCAGTACCACTCTAGAAACCAGATTATTTTTTTTCTCACAGTAACGGTGACTTTCCATTGATTCATTTCATACGCCTCTCTTCCTTAGAGATTTTCCAAATAATGGTAGCTCAGTGCCTCATAGTCGTCTTCTGACCCAACAACAAAATATGTGTTAATGACTAAAAAAAAACCCTAACTGACAACATTTCTGAAATTTTAGTAACCCTGCTAAGTAACATGGTTTCTACCTAAAATCTTTTGACTTTGAAACTATTTATATGAATAGATTAGTTTGCTCTTAGGCTAGGAAAAAAATTCAGTAGCACAGGAAAAAAAAGAAAAGAGCAATGAAGGGGACACGCCAGATTACATGACACTTTCATTTCAATTGGCGACCCAAATATTAGCCTCCTTCTGCTCCAATTTCAAGTTATTTCAAGTGTTATCAAGTGTAACACCACTTCAGAGGAACAATACCATCAACATTAAATCTACCACAGGTGACAAGCCTACATTTATAAATTATTGTAACATATCAATATTTTCCTGGGAATATCTATGCGCAAATCATAAATCTGAATGTTAAATTTTGTACCTCCTCTATATGGCACCTTTTGTCTATACGTCTGATATGCTTAATAGTAATTTTAACAAGACTTTTATTGGTAAAACATTTATAGCTGAAATACCTCAAATTACTCATGGATATTTTACACAGCAGTACAAGAAGAAGAAAAGAGAGTGATTTTGCAAATATGTCTCTTTCTTAAAAAGTCCAATTACTTTTTGATGATCTTCCCTACTGTCAAAGAATCTGAATGCTGAAGCTTCTGAAAAACTGGTGACATGGCAGCAAAAGTTCAGTAGAGAATTTATTTTCATTTCAGACTCATTAACTTCCCGAGCACAACATTTTTTGAGCAGGAAGCTGGTATTCCATCACTACAAATGTAATTTATGATCCTGAACTGAGAGAAGACCCCAGTCCACAAGGCAGAACTTAGAGATGACAGCACTGGGCTCCGTGAAAAGAGGCCTTTAAATAATACACAGTAAATACAAACGTAGTCTTCTTTTAAAGCCTAGTTCTACAGCTGTGCTCAAAAAGCATGAACCATGAACCGCATGATGAATGTGTGTAAGTGTTCACTGAGATTTAGAGTAAAGGTCAAAGTATATAGTATCAGTCAGTCAATCAGTCAAGCAACTGTTTCTATTGATTTTCACAGATTTCTCTTCCAACACACAGATGTAGGATTTAAAACATTTGCTGCTGTAAGTTATGGAGTATCATAATGGTCCTTCTTCATACTTCAGCTTTGTACTTCACAGTCATCTTAGTATCTCATTCTTGAAACATGACAAACCATTCTTCATTATATTAACTTTGAGTAGTTCTTCAGAGATAGCAAAATTATTTGTATGTAAAGTTATATATATGAATAATTTTACAGCATCAAGACCTTATTTTGTAAGTATCTGGGACACACACTATGTGTAAGGTATATTTAAATTGCATGGTTGAACTTGGTCCTACATTTAAGAACATAATACACAAATAGCCAAGCTTTTCAAATTTACTTATTATCATTTCTTAAACTCCTATTAAGTAATTGATAGGTTGCTTTGATGTGCTGACACTTCGGGAATCTTCTTGCGTCAAGAAGAAAGTACTAAACAACTGCAGTAAGCCTTGACAATTTGGAAAGCATTCAAGCATGTCTAAACCTATCATCTCAGCTGCCACTGTTTTTACTATTACCTGTCATCCTTCTCCACCAGCTCCCACTTCTCTATTTGGCTGGGTTTTGTTTCCTGTTATAATTTTTTTCAGTGGACCATCCAAAGCAGTAAACTTTGTTTCCTTCATGTACAGTGTACATGTAAGAAACATGTACATGTTTCCTTCAGCCCAGTGATGAAGGGATCTCAGAACTCTTTAACATGAGTAACAAAAGCAACTTAAAATATCTCAGAATTCAGACCATTCAATTTCCACAAGATTCCTTTCTACCTCTGCCTGAGGAAATAGGTCTAAACTCTTGAGATGAATTTTTGCTAAAAAGTTCAACCAACTCTGTGTAAGTTTAAGGGCCAAAGAATCACTATGAAAACTGACACTTTTTAAAAGAAAAAGCCACCACCAATTTCCTTGAAATTTTATCTGAATAGCAGTCTGTTTTCCAATTTGCTATAGTTTTCAGTAGTTTTGCATATATGAAGATGCTTATACATTAACATTTCCTTCCTCTCTGTCATTGCTGAACATTTCTAAAGATACCAAGGGAGAAATGCAGCAATTTTGGTTTCAGGCAAAACAGCTAAAGATAGAAATGGCTACCCTTCCAGACCATTTTCTACTGGTTGGGTTTTTTTGTAAGTTTGACACATTGCAAGACTCCTATTTTGCAATTTGACCATGTCTTTAGGTTCAGAAGTAGCTCAAGATATTTGTTCCCTCATTGTAGACACAACGTACGTCATCATTTTCCCTTGCCTGGACCAAGTGCTCTCAAACTGTGAGGTTAGCTTTCCTGATGTGACTTTTGATCTCTTCCAGAGCAAGATGTACCAATCCTAGGGAAAACACCAAAACCAGCATTCAGTTTCTCTTTCTTTTCACAGAATCATAGAATCACAGAATCTTCATGGTTGGAAAGGACCTTTGAGATCATCGAGTCCAACCAAACAACCTACAATCTCTGCCACTAGAGCATGCCCTGAAGTGCCACATCTAGACCTTTCTTAAACACCTCTAGGGGCGGTGACTCAACCACCTCCCTGGGCAGGCTGGTCCAGTGCCTGACCACTCTTTCAGTAAAGTAATTCCTCCTGATATCTAACCTAAACCTCCCCGACTCAACTTCAGACCATTTCCTCTGGTCCTGTCATTATTCACTTGGGAGAAGAGGCCAATACCCACCTCTCTCCAACCTCCTTTCAGGTAGTTGTAGAGGGCAATGAGGTCTCCCTTCAGCCTCCTCTTCTTCAAGCTAAACATGCCCAGCTCCCTCAGCCTCTCCTCATATGACCTGGTCTCCAGAGCCCTCACCAGCCTGGTAGCTCTCCTCTGGACATGCTCCAGCACTTCAATGTCCCACTTGTACAGAGGGGCCCAGAACTGAACACAGTTCAGTTCATTTTCAGTTCATTTTCTCCATTTGGGATACAACAAACCTAGGATTTTCTAATTTATGATGAATAGAATAGGTGGTTCTGTTTTTTGCTGATTTCCAAGCAGAAGCAAGCTGGCAAAGCAAGAAACAACAACAGGTATGTACATCCAGTTGTTGTACACTATCATAACAGTGTGCTATTTCTAGAGGACTATTAGAAAGAAATTAATCCACAGATTTGTTTACCTCAGCAGATGAAACATATCAGGTTGGGTTTATTTTGCAAATTTTTTTTTTCTTTTTTTTTCCAAGCTTATTGGCACTTTTATCAATAAGTCATTAAGTCGACTTTCCAAAGGTATATGTTGACTATCTGCTAAGGGGAGAATAATTAGGGAGAAAGTTGCTCGATGCAGGATTTCTGGAAAAGCTAGATTGTCTTCAACTTTGAAATCACATATTCTAAACTGGACACTCAAGCCAGGTATGCAGGCATCCAGATATGGTGTGACAAGTCATATTAAAAACCAAAAGCTTGAAAAAGAATCACATAATTAGAATTACTTCCCCACAGCGATAAACCAGACAATATGGATAAAATAAAAGATTAGGAAGAAAAAGGATTAAAATAATTCATCAATCTGCCTTCTAAATTGAACAGTATATAGTGCTCAGCCTGATCTTCTTTTAAGCTCTTTAAAATTAAGGACATATTTGTTCCCTTAGGTCAAGATCCCCAGCTCTCAATGCCCATTCAATGACATCTTCATATAGTGCCAATGTCAGGTCTTGAATTACAGATAACAAATATTTTACTAAAAAACCTAAATATACTTAATATATATAAATATTCTGTATTTGGTTGGAATATTATTTTTTTAATCTGGATAAATTAACTAGGTATTACAAATTTTCAGGTGTTCTGATTGCTCTATAGCAAATCCCTTCATTTCTTCCAGTAAACAACACTGTTTCCTTAGTCAGACTTCATCCTGAAAAATATCATTCTTTAGTTAAGCCAGGACAAACCCTGTCCTATAAAAATGGCTTTTCTGAGTCTTTGCATAAGTTGCTGTTAGCAGAGTAAATTTCATCTTCAGTAAAAAAACTTCCAAAATTTTTTGTGTGAGAACCTATTAATTTGTGATTGTGCTCCTACTACATGCTGTGTGTCTTCAAGGGACTTTCTGTAGAAATATGCTTTTTCATGACAAAAAAAGAAACATGCATTTCTTATGTCAGGTCTCATTCTTAAAGATAAACCTGCTTATCATTTTCAGAAATGTCAGAAGTTTCAAAGTTTCCTGACTCCTTTAGAGCTCAAGAAATATTTTGTTCTTTTTTCTTTCGTTTTTAGTTAATCTTTAATCATGCTACTGGTTTTCAATAATAGTGAAAGATCCATTTTTACACATAGGTAGACACGGGTTCAAAAGACTAGTAGTTTCTAATAATTTTGAAGTAAGCAAGAATGAGGCTTGAGAAATACCTTTTTCTCAGTTTGACAGTCAGCAGTTACCCTGTTGGAGCAGCTTCTTTTACCTCCTTGTTTTACGCCACACAAGAAGAAAAGCCCTACAATATATGCAGATAAAATAGTGAAATCAAGCACTTAGAACCGTGAAAATCAAAGAATTGGAGCTGCGTTTGTGATTTCAAATGTGTTCCTTTTTAGACATACATTATTTATCATAAACTATCATTACACAATTAATTTGAAAATTTTCCACGTAATTCTGACTCAGTATGTAGTCATTACTCAAGTGAATAAATATTTAGTGGAAAATTTTAACCCATCTTTTCCTACAAGAACCTTTACGGAAATAACATTAGGAAACACTGAATTTTAAATATTATCCCACATCAAGTTCCCTTGAATATATATATAACACTTATTTATATGACTGATCAGGTATCCTTTCTCTAGGGCTGCTGTTTCTCCTTCTGGGACTGTACTGTAGCCCAAATTTCAAAAATGTCAAAAAATGTTGAATGTGGAAATCCGCACTGCTTGGTTCTCCTGGTAGCCCTCAGTACTGCGAGGCAGCCTATAACGGATGGAAATGAAGGAGATGTTTCATCTGGTGCACAAAGAAGAGCATAATAAATGCAAAGACATTTTCCTTCGGGATCAGTTTCCTTCAGAAACAATTTGTTCTGTGTAACCTAATAAAATCTATGAAAGAATTAAAAAAGGGTAGAAAGCTTACTGAATGTAATGATGAAGATATGAAGAGGGATTCAGGTATTTTACTGGCCAGAAAGTTAGCACAACATACATACATACACACACACACACAAACCCTTAATTTAAAAATAAAAGAAGTTGTCCTAGTTTGAGGTAAAACGACCCATTTTCTGTTCAGTAATTTTACTTTGCAGCTAAGCCTCTTCTAACTAACTGAACTCTGAAATTAACAGCATATTTTTAAGACTGTAGTGCACTTCCAGAGACTGATAAGACCTGATTATTTATAATTTATGCCAAGGAATGGTATGAAGAGGGGCTCTTGCTTATGCTAATTGCTATAACAACCAGGCCAGCTCACTTTGTTATTTGCTTCGTTAGAGGGTTGTAAGCGGAAAAGCGTAGAGGGGTCCCACCTGTGGGGAGGAGCGGACAGGACAGGTGACCTCAAACTGACCAACAGGGTATTCCATCCCATCTGCATCATGATATTCTTTACTTTGAGGGTGGTGAGACACCAGAACAGGTTGCACAACTGCAGGTGTTCGAGGCCAGGCTGGATGGGGCTTTGAGTAGCCTGGTCTAGTGGGAGGTGTCCCTGCCCAGGGCAGAGGGGTTGGAGCTAGGTGATCTTTGAGGTCCCTTCCAACTCCAACCATTCGATGACTCTAAGATTCTATGATTTCCTTTTCATCGGGTGTACCCAATAACAGTCTTAAGTCTAATTTTTCCTCTATGAAACTTGTTAGACATCTCAGGTAAAGAATTCTCACAAATACTTAATACATGTAATATTTTTCATCCATTATCAGAAGTCATATAAATTTTTCAATTAACAGGTTTTAATTAAATCTTTCCAGAAACATCTGATTACAGATCAAACCATAATTTGCGGAAGTTAAAAAGAAAGTACCAAATTCGAGTAGCAGATAATTGCAAGTGAAATCTAAGCAAATTGTTTTTTAAACTTCTTAGCACTTTTCAGTGTTTCTTGAGTATCTTTTAAGATGTGATTACAAAGAAAACCACATATGTCTTGACTTGTCTACACTGCTATCCCAGAAACTTCTGATCTGGGCCAGATGCTGTAGTGAACTATTCTTGGCAACTTTGGCTTATTAAGTCCTGCTTTTCCTAACCCACGAGAGGATTTTCAGAGCCTTCCCTGTGCCTCATGCTAGCACAGGTATCCATCTACTTGCATTTCAAGTAGGTATTTTAAAACTAACTTAGTATCTCTAACCTACACCAGTGTCACAGTAATAACTGCCACCTAGACCTACTCAAAGATTATTTGGTTGCAGACGACATGACAGCTGCTGTTGATTCTATATTAGTATCATTAACCTATGAAAATATATTCAACATAACAACAGCCTGCCACACTGAACTTCATAAAGTAGTTCAAATCATGTTTGCTGCAGGTCATTAAGAAACTAGTAAACAGACTATTTAACAATGATGCTAATGTAAATTTTCCATGACAGCAGTCACTGGTATCCTGCTGACAAACGATGTCATTGCAACGTGTCCTTAGAGCTCAGTAATTACTTCAGTATTCATAAGTGTATTTGGATGGAAGTTTACCTGATCTGAATGTAAAAACTCTCAGTAAAGTTTACACGTGCTAGGTGCATCAGGTGCATGTACAACATGAATATGTTTGAAATACCTCTAAAGAAATCATCTGTTCACCTGGGGCATTACCCTGTCTTCTTTCCGCCACTCAAGATTCTTCCTGAAATACTGCATTATTAAACTATTCCTTTAGCTCCTTAGCTTACAAGATAATGCAATAAGAAAACATTTCAATGAATAAAAAGTGAAATAATTCCAAAGAGTGGCAATAAACTAGATTTAAGAGTGTCCTGCCTACCTACGTAAAACAGGCCTGTGTTATTTCAAAGACCACTAGCATAGTTTGCAGCGTAGTTTTATGATGGTGATTCTTTCAAGCTGCTTTTAAACCTTCTAAAGTATTTGAAGGACATCTGAATTTTAGTAGTTAAGTCACAATATCTATATATTTCTAAATTAGTTTTATATATTTAAGTGTCCAAAACCTGATTAAATTTACCTCCAAGTGCATAAAGAAATAGAAACCAGTGTATTTGAAGCATTGGTGATTACATAGAAGTCATATAAGATGGGGATAGTCTGAGAAAACAAGAAACCATGTATCTTTAACAGAGGGATAATGGGGAAACCAAAGAAAACAGAACACTTCAACTAAATATGGACTACAGAAGAATGGAATAGATGTGTAAATGGTGAATTTACAAGCACCTGGAGAATAAAAAAAACAGCCAATGTGGATTGTCGAAGAACAAACTATGTCAAGCCAAGCTAATCTCCTTCTTGGACAGGATAACTGCAATACTGGTTAAGATGAAGAATAAATCTGCCGTATCTTGAGTACAGTAAGACTTTTAATATTTTTCCATAGCAGATTCTCACAGGAAAATGAGGGAAATGTCATCTACGTGAAAAAAAAAAAACATAAAGACAGTGTGTGACTGCTTGAAAAGCTCTTCTCAAAGAATAGTTATCAGTACCAAATGGGGATTTTCTTTCAAGCTGGTTGCCTCAGAGATTCCAGGCCCAACTCTGTCCAATATTTTCATTAAAAATATGCATTACAAAGTAAATGGATAAAAATTTGTAAATGGATAAAAATTTGTAAATGAAACCAGGTTATGTTAGGATTACAGAAGTCTGGAGAAGATCTTCAGAATTCAAAACTGTCCTAATAAAGGCATACCCCAGAAATTAAAAAAAAAAAAAAATAAAGAAAGCTCAGAGCACAATAACGCGTAAGGAGAAATGAATACCTAAAATGCCAAATGAGGAAAAAAGATCTGCAAGTTTAAGTACATTAGAGATGGTCTGTGAATCAACAGTGCAGTATTACTGCAAAGGAAGGTAAGGGAAAATCTCATGTTGTCAAGAATTTTGCAGGTAAAATATGGGTGGGGATCATGTTCTTCTACTTGTTCGCAGGGAGAATGCAGCCAAAGCAGTGCGAGCAGTCCTCGGAGCTGTACTCCAAAACACATGTAGTCACTCTGGAAAGAATACAGCAAAAATCATCAAGAAAGAGAAGAGGGCTGAGAACGCATTAGCCATGAGGGAATACTGCAGAAAAAGGGTTTCTTTTAGTCTAAGCAGGCAAAGATTTGATAAATCTTCCAGGATATGGAAGATTCTTAATAGGAAAGACAGTGATCGATTGTTACCAATTGTTCACGAGAAAGAAAAAGAACGCAGTTTAACTTGCAGTAAAGACTATATAGGTCATATATTAAGAAAAAGACTGAGAGGAGAAAAAGCTTGAACAGGACACCCTTGGAAAGTCTTTTGGCAGAAATTCTGAAAAAAATGTACCAGATAAAAATCTCTGTGGGAAGCTCTAGCATATTTGATCCTTCCCCAGCGCGAGGGGACTGGACTATGTAACCTTTGGAAATCTATTCCATCCCTCCATTTCTAATTCAATGACCACATGATGTGCTTTAGCAAGGACTATTTATGGGTTTTTTAAGAGTGCTCTAAGTGACATAAGGTTAGATAATTTCACCCTTTTGCAGAGTAGTATTTTCTTCCCCAAAAGGCACCCCTGATTCCCTTGCGCTTACTTACAGATTACAGTGCTATTCAGCACAGCTAAAGACAGAGGAAGCTGCCATAAAATGTATTTTGATAATTTTTATAAATATGTCTACATAAATGATTAGGACAAAATTTGACCTGTTTTAAAAGATGCTCCATGAATAAATGTTCTATGAATAATCCCTAGCTTCACAGAGCATGAATCACTGTGTATTAAACATGAAATAAATCAACAGCTTTAAAATTAATTGCTTTTAAGGTATTTTAGTGATAGATGAGATCATTACAGCACTGATTTGCTTCATATAACTTCACCTAGTTATGTAACAGACATACCCACCTTGATTTTGGTTAGGATAACTCACCCTCAGTCAACATTTTAAAAAAAAAAAAATAATGGTATAAAACCAGACATGTCTTGACTATCAGAATACTTGTAGGAACACACACTGTTGAATAAATACCAGGTATGCTTACAGCACTTAGGGCATCAAAGACTGTTCCGATTTTCTAGGAAAACAGATTCTAATTCTACAAACACATAGCACGTGGCTAGAGCTGAATGGCAGCAATTATCCAATCTGCAGCTTTTGCGGTGTGGGGGACGGGTGCTGGAAGCTTGCTAGAGCCGAGGCAAACAGACAGATTTATTTGACATCAATTTTAACCCTATCATAGAGAGAATAATAAAAGTCTGAATACAGACAGGCAGAAACTGTGGGCTGAAAATCCATCTCCTAATGCAGGCAATAT
Organism: Rynchops niger; assembly: GCA_013400035.1. Lineage (NCBI taxonomy): Eukaryota > Metazoa > Chordata > Aves > Charadriiformes > Laridae > Rynchops > Rynchops niger. The sequence goes on from VXBH01001036.1 coordinate 81,797, forward strand.
TGTATGAGCTCTAATTAATGTGAAAATTAATCAGAAAATAGACTGTGTGTGTGTGTGTGTGTGTGTGTGTGTGTGTGTTAAGAAAAGCATTAGTTTGCTTGATCCTTTTTTTCCGAGAGCTGAGAAACAGTTTCATGTAACTAATGCTTTGATATAAGAGTATGGTATGATGGCAGCATATTTATCTCTCAAACATGCAGACACGGTCTGTTAGAAACTGGGAAAGGTAAGACTAGATCACAGGACACAGGTGAAAAGTATCATTGTTATTGGCAATAAACCTCACTAAAATGAATTTTTACGAACAATTTACTGTATCAAACTGCAGTTACATTCTATAAGTATAATTTTGTAGAAACAGCATTAAAGGTTTCCCAGTTATTATGCTTGAAAGATTTTTTATCAAATTTGCTTCACTTCATGAGTTAAAAACACAAGGTGGAGGCTTCTTAGCAATTTCACCATCCCCTTTCTCTCCCTAGATCTCGAATTCAGAATTGTCCTTTTTTCTCATCCAACATCATAATGCTGAGGCTTCTGCAGCTGGAGCTGATGTGGTCGTGCGCACAAGCCACAGAGAAGCCAGCTCACCCTTCCACACGTGTGGCAGCGCCAGGGAGGTGAACACGAGACATGAGCTAAAAAACTCCCACCTTCAAAGAAAGGTGAACTTTGGGTTTTTTTTTTTCAGGAAATGACAATTAGGTCAATACAGCAAGCTCCTCTGTGTAGTGAACAGATGCCATTCTTTATACTGTTCTGACATCTTCCTCACTCTGCTGCTTAGATTATGTCACAGAGGTTATAGCAAAACATTTTAATGAAAACTGGTATGAAAATTAAAAATATTTTTCATCAACTAGGAAAAAAAAGGGTTTGGGGGGAAATTTAAATTTTTTTTCATAGTGTGACGTTTTAACGTGCTTTTGTTTTCCTCAATAGAATCCAAAGAAACTGTCTTTTTCATTTAGGGAAAAAGAATTTTTATTCATACTAAGTCACCTTCCAAACATCTGTAATTATCTAAGTCAAGTTTCTGTTTCCTGATGATTTTCTTCTGGTGTCTTCCCATCTTTTTCCACACCGAATTCAGTTTCACTGCAGTTTTCAACTCTGGGGGGGTGGAGTTGTTACTGTGGCTCTTGCTCACTTAGCAGATGTAGAATCAACATCCTACTCCCAGTTAAAAAAGGTAATATTTAAATATAATATTTAAGTACTGTATGATTCAGAAGGGCCATATGCCTCCAATACATAGTAGAGGGACATACAGGTGAACAGCCTTTCTTAACCTGTAGTCTGATACAAGCCAGAATGCTGTTGGCCTTCTTGGCCACCTGGGCACACTGCTGGCCCATGTTAAGCTGGCCATCCACCAACACCCCCGGGTCCGTTTCTGCCTCACCTCGAGTGCTGTGTTCAGTTCTGGGCCCCCCTGTACAAGAGGGTCATTGAAGTGCTGGAGCGTGTCCAGAGGAGAGCTACCAGGCTGGTGAGGGCTCTGGAGACCAGGTCATATGAGGAGAGGCTGAGGGAGCTGGGCATGTTTAGCTCGGAGAAGAGGAGGCTGAGGGGAGACCTCATTGCCCTCTACAACTCCCTGAAAGGAGGTTGGAGAGAGGTGGGTGTTGGCCTCTTCTCCCAAGTGAATAATGACAGGACCAGAGGAAATGGTCTGAAGTTGAGTCAGGGGAGGGTGAGGTTAGATCTTAGGAGGAATTACTTTACTGAAAGAGTGGTCAGGCACTGGAACAGCCTGCCCAGGGAGGTCATTGAGTCGCCATCCTTAGAGGTGTTTAAGAAACGTCCAGATGTGGCACTTCAGGGCATGCTCTAGGAGCAGAGACTGTAGGTTGTTTGGTTGTACGTGATGATCTTAAAGGTCCTTTCCAACCATGAAGATTCTGTGATTCTGTGATACTGTGTCTCCCTTTCAGGGAAGGTCCAGGTTGGCCAGACCTTGTCGTTTGGGTGATTACCAGCCAGACACCTCAAACAGACCCTTTGCTACTTTAGAAAAGTACTCAAATGAGTAAGTCTAAAACCAGGAATGAAATACACTTATTTTAAACACTATTTCATGTAAACTTACTGACAGTCTAACTCATACAGTACCTAGAAGACTAAAAATAACTCACTTCAAATTCAGGAATTATTATAAACAATGGCCAAAAACCAGCATTAGCAAAAGCTGATCTTCTTTTTTTCACTATATAAACAAGGCCAGATGGGCTCAGGTGGAATGCATTTAAGTTGGTGCATTTTCCCCACACGCACACCTCTAATTGATGAGGAAATTGCCCCATCCTTCAGAATTGCCTGGCATTTACTACTGCAATAAGATGTACTTAGGAAAGAAACATTGCTTCAAATTTTCATACTTTCTCAGGTACATCCTATGATGCAGCCCAGGTAATAAATCTGGGCCAGAAGAAACCCATTACACCATTAAAAATGTAACGGAGATGAGATCAAATTTAAAGGGCGTAGATTCCAATTTTGCTCTTGTATCAAATTCTGAGGGACTTACGCTGTCTGGGAAGTATTGCAGAAGAATCTCACAATACCAATTGATTGAGCAATAAAATGGCAGATGAAATTCCGTATAAAAAGAAAAAAAGAAAAGCAGTGCACATGGGAAAAATAACCTTAACTATACATACACAATGATAGGCTCTAAATTAGCTATTACCACTCAGGAAAGAGATATTGAAGTTTTTGTGTCTAGTTTCCTGAAAACATTGTCTGCATGCTCAGAGGGAAATGGCATTTTAGGAATGATTAGGAAAGGAAATCAGTGAAACGGAAACCAGTTTTATACCTGCAAAACTGTGTCCTATTCTGTGCGCCCTATTTTTCAGAAAGCCATAAGAAACAGAGAGAATAGTGGCAAGGATGACTGATATATAGTATAGACTATAGGATACAGGATGGCAGAATAAATAGAGTAGGATTCTTCACATTTGAAGAGGTGACTGAAGGGTGATATTAAAAGCTGTACAAAACCAAGGATGATATGGCATGGTAAATGATTTTTACCTCTTTTTTCTTAGAGAAGTGCCAGGGGATGGTCAATATAACAAACTAAATAAAACACTTAGAATGGGATTATAGAGCCCATTTGCATAGGACACTGGCAGTAAATATAAGGAAATAACAACTGTAGGCAGTTCTTCAACACGAGGATTTCGATGAAATCTTCCCTTAGAAACCTTAAAGCCCTGGTTGTCAGGAGATGAGAGCAGTCAGCAAGGAAGAACCTCAACAAAGTCCCTTCAAGTTTAAATGAAAGACTGATATGCTTCTCATACTCTTCCCTAATAAACCACCATCAGTTGATATTAGACATAGGATACTGTTCTAAACAGACATTGAGTCTAACTTAATATGGCAGTTCATAATTATATCAGTGTTACCACATTTTTCTCAAACTGAAATAATCCTGACTGATATCAGCATGATTTAAAGCGTAATCAGGAATTTTTGCTTTCCACAGGAAAAGCTTTCCACAATAACCTCTCCTTTCATGGTCAAGGTCTCTTACCATACCACTTTAATTTCTGAAGGTCGACAAGCTTGCAAAGAATGGTATTAACATACAGCGTGGTGGAAACGAGTGGGACCAGTGGATTAATTTATTCAAAGCCAAACGCATTGTACTACACTTGTTTCAATATCAACGTAACACTCTTGATGAGAAGCACTATTAAAAATAATTACCTGTTTTGTCTACCCTAGAATGAAAAATAAATCAATAAGAAAGAAAATGCTAGAAAACGCTCTAAAGCAATTTCCTGAAAATCAGTTCTGCTACTGGAAGGGAACCGTATCTTGTTCTGGTGCCCTGCTAATCTGTTCGGTACCACTGGTATCGTTTCAAAAGGTGATGCGAGACTATGCCAAAGGGTGGAGTGTAAAAAATTCTCCATAGATGATTTGTATTTTATTTATGTTTTATTGCCCAGAAGTGCTAAGCACTTCACAGAAGACATAGCCTTGTCCCAGAGTTTACAGTCCAATGGATCTATTTGACAGATATGTAAGCTACAACATTTCATAAGGCAAGAAAGAACTAAGAAAGGACAGGGTGTTGAGTCAATTGTTTTCTCCACCATTCATTTATTACTGAAGCATTCCCAGTGACCACACAGCCAAAGCTGCAATGAGAATTGCATCTGAGGCAAGACTGATCTAAATGACCGAATCCAGTTTCGGGATGGAACTCGGTGCCCAGATGGTTGTGCCATGGGGAGGGAGCCTTTGTGGCGCAGACATTTGATTGCTCTGGAGGAGCTCAGGCAGCAGCACGGGCACACAGACCAGGGTCAGGGTGTTGTCTGTTTTCCCACTGTTGCTGCCTTGGTGCACTTGGAACCTGCTGGGGGGNCTCTTCTCCTTTTCTCCTCTCTGTATTCCTAATATCCTAGCCTTGATAATTAGCTTCACTCTCCCTCTTCCTCAGTCAAGTCCTCAGAAAGTTACGTGTCTCCAGGCACATAATGACATGCCTCTTTAATAGACTGTAATAGCTGGGATTTGCATTTTGGTTGCAAGAACACATAAATATGAATCAAAGCTGCTAGTTCAGCATGAGGGTATTTATCAGTACATAAGCATCACAAACTCTGTCCATACTGCAAAGTGTCTGTCTCCTTCATACCCTGCTTTTCCTCTGGGATTCCCATAAGGTGCATGCCTCTGCTATCTTCACTGCAGTTTTATTCTTCCTGGCTAACACATAGCCTTCATTTCTTCTTTAGCACAGATCTTCTCATATTCTTCTGTTCCTCCAGGGTCTTTTCATAAAGGTATTTAGTCCAAGCACAAGACTATCTGATCAAGAAAACAGCGAAAGGTTTCTGATCCTTGCCAGCATCGTATTCATGCATCTTCTGCAGTGGGATTCATTCAGGTGCTGCAGCAGACAGTCCACCTCTCAGCTGATGCTCTAAAGAAGGAGTCTCCTCCAGTGGTGACCCCCAGGCAAGGCCAACGTGAGCTGTTAACGTGACCTAAGGCAAAGCAAGCATTCGCCACCAAGAACCACCAGCTCCTCTCCAGACCCCCTCTAGTCTATCCCCTCCACACTCTTTATATATTCAATAGAGCATTTTACAATAATTTCTTAATGTATCCAATATTTTGTTGTGTAACTTGGAGATCTGTCCCTCTTTCCCTTAATCACCTACCACAACCTTCACAGTCTGCCTGAAGGGGACTAGGGGCAGCAAGGGCCCCCAGTTCTGAGGTGGCTTCATGCAGCAGCTCTCCAGCAGCCACCAGGAAAACATACAAACTCTCCCTTCTGGTCTCTTGCTTGGCAGTGTACAGCTGTATTTGGTTTATGAGGCAAGTTTGGGGGGGAAGGGTGGGACACAGATGTGGCAGGGGTGCCCTCTGTGAGAAGACACCAGAAGCTGCCACCATGTCAGACAGAGCCGGCTCCAAAACAGACCCACCACTGCCCAAAGCTGAGTCCATCAGTGATGCTGGTGGCACCTCTGTGGTAACACATTTAAGAAAGAATAAAAAAATGCTGCACAGCAGCTGCATGAGAACGGATTGAGAAAAATGGGAAAGAAATAGCCCTGCAGACATCAAGGTCAGTGAAGAAGGAGGGGGAGGAGGTGTTCCAGCTGCTGGAGCAGATTCCCCTGCAGCCCATGGAGAGGACCATGGTGGAACAGATAGCTACACTGCAGCCTGCGGACAACCCCATGCTACAGCAGGTGGAGAAGCCTGAAGGAGCAGCAGCCCATGGAGAGCCCAGGCCAGAGCAGGCTCCTGGCAGGAGCTGTGGCCTGTGGAGAGGAGCCCACGCAAGAGCGTGTTTTCTGGAAGGCACTGTGGCCCATGGAGAGCCTACACTGGGGCAGTCTGTTCCTGAAGGACTGAACAGCGTGGGAAGGACCCATGCTGGAGCAGGGGAAAAGCATGAGGAGCATGCAAGGAGAAAGGAGCAGCAGAGATGANGAACAGATAGCTACACTGCAGCCTGCGGACAACCCCATGCTACAGCAGGTGGAGAAGCCTGAAGGAGCAGCAGCCCATGGAGAGCCCAGGCCAGAGCAGGCTCCTGGCAGGAGCTGTGGCCTGTGGAGAGGAGCCCACGCAAGAGCGTGTTTTCTGGAAGGCACTGTGGCCCATGGAGAGCCTACACTGGGGCAGTCTGTTCCTGAAGGACTGAACAGCGTGGGAAGGACCCATGCTGGAGCAGGGGAAAAGCATGAGGAGCATGCAAGGAGAAAGGAGCAGCAGAGATGAAGTGTTACGGCCGGATCAGAATCCCCATTCCTCATCCCCCTATGCTGCTCAGGGGTAGGAGGGAGAAAAGTCGTGAAAGAAGGAGTGAAGTTGAGCCTGGGAAGAGGTGTGTGCGTGTTACACAGTTTTGTCTTCGTTTCTCACCATCCTACTATATTCTTAATTGGCAATAAATTATTTTTCCCTAAGCTGAGCCTGGTTTGCCTGTCATAGCAATTGGTGAGTGATCTCCCTGTCTTTATCACAACCCATGAGCTTTTTCGTCTTATTTTCTGCCCGTGTCCTGGTGGGAGTGAGAGAGCAGCTTGGTGGGCGCTCGGTAGTCAGCCAAGGTCAACCCACCAGAGCAGCAGTCAGTCTAAAAGCTTATTCCACCTTTCTTCCCTTCCAGCCTTAATCTTGATTACATCCCTGTTACCTTTTCCAGTTTTTCTGTAAGATAAACGTTGTGATGAATTACTTGATTATCTGCCATTCACTTCTCAAAACTTACTGAAATGGCTTTTTCCCCCTTTGATGCTGCAATTTTCTTTTTTTTTTTCCCTTGTGTCTTTAAAATCGCTATGGTGGCCTCTTCCCTTCCTTCCTCTGCTTTCCATAGCTGCAAAAATGACCCTGAGATGTCTAAGCAGGGATGTGTCAAGTAGAGGATGGGATTATTTCCAGGAACAGTACTGAGTAATACCATTACAGAATACCGGGCTCATCTCTGATAGTCAACATTAGAAACCAAAGCTAGACAACAAGCAGGTTTTAACAAATGAGAGTAGGTACAAACTGGAACAACTTACCCAGGAAAGTGATGGATTTCCTGTCACTTGAAGTCTTTAAATCAAGATTGGATGTTCCACTAAAATATATGTTCCAACTCCAACAGAAACTACAGACTTGATGTAGGAAGTGCTGGTGAGACTCTTGGTCAAATCAAATTAGACCAGTGTATGAAATGGTTCCCTGTGGACTCTAAAATTAAATTTCAGTTAACATGCTAGCATTATATTTGAAAAAGACCAAAGCATATTCCTCAGCTCAGCTCGTAAGCAGTAACTTGCTGTGGCCCTACAATGGACTATACTACTATATGTATAAAAATCCTAATCTTTTATACATATTTGGCGTGAATTCACATGAGTATGCGTCACCAAGTTAACTTATTTTTTTACTTCTTTCCAAGTTCACTTGCTGCTACTGGTGAAGAACAGCCACTAAGGAATGGAAATATTATTCCTTTTTCATTACTTTTTAATTGGATTTACAAAGTCAAAAAATTAAATGCCAAAAGATAGAAGAAAGGAGGAACCAAATTTTTAGGGAGAATTTAGGGAGACAAAGGGGGCAAGGGAAGGAGGCAGAAAAGAAAGACAAGCAAGAGCAAAAGCAGAGGTCACAAAAAGCCATGGGTAAATAATCTGAAGCACGAGCCTGCAGATTCAGAGGAAGGATGGGAATACGTGGAGGGAAAGTAAAGGGAAGTAGAAGACTTACTGAAAAATAAAAGAATGAGTATTCTGAAATGCAGGTGAAGTCTGTTTGCCATTGATCTGCAAAAGAAATCTCTCAAAGAGTAATTTATTTGCAGGAACTCCACACTCTCCCAAACACACACACACACAGAGGCAGTCACGCACGCAGTCACACATACCCATGCAGCTAAGTTTATATATATATATACACACACACATATATATATATATATATATCTGTTTTCAATGTTCTTTGCTTGCTCTTCAGGGCATGTAGTTGACGCTAAGGAACTCGCAGTCTTACTTCAGAACTCACTGTCACCCTCTGCAGCAATTAAAGGGGGTGTCTCTCACCCCCTTGGTGAGAGTTTGGGGACATGGGCTATAGTGTAAAATTAAGAAAGCAAACGTCAGTGAAAGCAGGTAAAACTCTGGTCTTAGAGCAGATGTGTATGAACACAGAGCCGCAAAGTTCACCTTAAAAATCAACATTCTTTCATATTGCCAATTAACATTTTAAAATTAATTTGTTGGATCAGTCATTCCCTGTGACTCCCTGCAGAAACGTCTCTGCAGAGCCCCATGTAACACCAGAAGCTCCCGTCTCTGTCATACAGCTATTGTTGCATGATTTCATTACCTATCATTTGTTATATATATCTTTTAATTATTAACTGCAATATCCCCAGACTTCTGGCAAGCCGCTCTGGGGAACTTCCAAGGCTTGGAAAGAAAAATCCAAAGGCACCAAAAAAAAAAAAAGGTCTAGACACAAAAAAAGCTCCATTATTTTTTCCCA
>VXBH01001036.1:91480-214437 GCA_013400035.1 Rynchops niger
GGCTGTGTGCGTGTGTCCAGGGCTTCAATCCTTTCCAAAGTGAGTTTGGGAAGGAGGCTCGGAAGGCAGTTTGGGGGTTTTCTCCTCCACCTCTTATCCCATTTCCCTGCCTTCCCGGAAAATCCGCGCGTGTGTGTGTATGTTAGCCTCCCTCGGTGTGTGGGTGTGTGTACATACATACGCGTGTGCGTTCGCGGGCGGTAGGGAGGATGCTCGCCTTTTTGCAGAACTCGTTCCAGCTGCGGGCTGTGGAGGATCGGTTAGGGGAGGAAGGGGTNTGCCTGGCTCCCGGAGGGATGGCGAGTTAACGTGCACCGGAGGTTGCGGTAGCCGCCAGGGGTGGGAGGTAAAAGGCAATGCTGCCCGTCTTTCCCTTCCCATAGTTGGAAAGTTTAGGATTTTGTAGGTCTCTCCGTGTAGTGCTGTGCCCCCTCCTCACCCCTTTCCCATCGCCTCCTGCATCCCTCCTTTCGGATGTGTTTCAGATGGGGCGCAGCTATCTGAATTCTTTCCAGCTCAGCTCCATCACTGCATCATTTCTCGTGGACTTGTAAAGATGCCGCTAATAAGGCTGAGCTGCTCCCTGCCTGCACATGGCTGCAGAGGAGCAAAGTTCATTATATTCCTGTTCAGTGCAGATTATCCTACACAGAGTTGGTATGTTGGTTTTTTTTTTTTAATCCAGAAAGCATCTTTCCCTTTAATCAGCCCGCCACTTAATGTGAGAGGCTGTTGAGTAGCTGATTTACCACTGTGTTCGGTATCACGGAGATGGTGGCTAAACACTTTCAAAGGTCACTGTAATCATGACAAATCTGGGCAGCTATGTATGAAAGGCTGGAAACTGAGAAGTCAGAAAAGAAGCATGAATGCATCAGGGAGTTTAAAATCGATTGAGGGCAGTGATTTAAAGGCAGTGGTTGTGATTATGAATATGATTAGTTCCTTATCCATTAAAGTCTCAGGACTTGCCTTACTATGCAGCTTTGGGAGAGACAGTTGCTTGGTGTTACGAGATAGGAAGTAGCTTGCAAATAATTCACCCTGCTTCCTTTGCTTTTTGCTTTTTTTTCTGTTTTTTGTAGGTGGTCTCTTCATCAGGAACACAGATCAGGAATATACTGCTTTTCGATTAGCAATTTTTCTTCATAACACCAGCCCCAATGCATCCGAAGCACCTTTTAATTTGGTTCCTCATGTAGACAACATTGAAACAGCTAACAGCTTCGCTGTAACAAATGCCTGTAAGTAAACATGCCATTGATCTGACCACCTTACGGGTAAATTGCAGTGGAAATATCAGGAAACCACATCATTATCTCGCATTGCAAATACATCAGTGAGTCTGTCTTCAGTGTAGATACCCTCTGCAGAAGAGCAAAAGGGGCAGCAATACTTGTTAGTTTCTAAAAGTGGAGCAAAATCCCCTCTCCTGCCTTCTGCTGACTAACCTGATGTGACATTTACTTTAGTGTTATTGCTGTAGTTTCTTGCTTCTGCGTTTCTATGGAGATGAATTTTGTTGTTATAAAGAAAAATTATGAAATGTCTCGATCGGCCCGTAAACCCCACAGTTACTCTTGTTCGCTTTTGGGTATGGCGTGCCTTGCGTGTGTTTGAAAATATACGATAATATTTGTGCTCACAAATGCTTTTCTAATGGCTGGGAAGGAGAGAAGGAAGCAGTGGTGTGCAGGATAATATATCTGAGTTGGTTGACGCTGCAGTTGATCTGGTGATGTCACTTGAGGCAGCCCTGCTCTTATATTCTAGGTTGTAAATGTCTCTTATCATCTCGTAATGCATACATCCTGTGGATATGTCTCTATGCATCCATACATTGGTGCCAAATCAAGTTAGTATCTGATCTACTTGATTTCACAGACCACCTCAACTGGAACAAATATCCTCTTCCTACTATATATTTTATACACACACACCCCCGCACGCACACAGATGCGCATACACCATGGGAGGAAAACAGAAAAAGAAATTTCCTTACCAAATGAGGTAATATTTACCTTTTTTTTTTTTTTTTAGAAAAAGGAGAGTATAATTAGCTGAACTTCCTACATTTAAATCACCTCAGGGTGATTAAAATAGTGGTGGTTAAAACATGTGCTGGATACTGCTTTATCTCTGAGAGTGGCAAAGCTTTATTTCTATTTATCTTCATGTATGTCTGGCTTATAAAAAGGAATTCATGTTATTATGTAAGACAGTGGGATATAGTGTGGCAAAGCTGAAGACTGTAGTAGCATTACTACTTCGATGTTTGCATTTCAGGACTCCATAGGTTTTCCTCTGTGGCCTTTAAGTTTTCGAATCCCCCCTCTCCATTCAGGAGTGAATCGCCTCTGGAAGTAGATGCCCTGAGCAATTTTGCTGAGCGAGTTTAAAATAGAAACATACTGGAGAAGGTCTTAGTGTTCATCCTGCCTTTAAAATACGTGCTATGTTTCTCTCCACTTTCTCACAGCTATCTCTGTGGCACTTTTTAATATGTAAACATATGATTTACCATGCAGTTCTCATGTATAATTTATTGAATGACTGCTAAATTTATTTATATGAGTCTTTGGTACTCCCAAGTTTCAGTTGACCTTGCCACCTTATTTAACAGGAAAAGCTTCTGAGCTGCCAAAATGGCTCCATTCATTTTATGCAGGGAAGACTGATGTCCCATTAAGTGTGAATTCCATATTAAGCAATGTATTAGTTGTGTTTAGCGTGAAAATCAATATCAAATTCCATAAGGAGAAAACATTTCAAAAGGTGGTTTGAAACTGGAAGGAATCAGATCTGTGCAGGTGTAGTTCATTGAGAAAATATGACAATGCGTGTCAACTTTTGCAGGCACTGATTATATATTCCATGAAGACAAATGACACAGTAGCTTTTTTAAACTTTCATTTTTAGTGAAAGAGGAGGGGACTAAAATTTTTGTATATTGAAATCAGTAATTTTAGGTGAAGTCAATTATTTTAGATTCTGCCTACGCATTCAGTTCTACCAAATAATTTCCGAGGCTATTGTTACTTTTTGGATTAAGGGTATTGCACATTTTCATTTGAGCGTTAGTGGATTAATTCTGATTTGCGTAAATTTTAAATTGTCTAAAATCCAACCACTTCTCTGTGTAAGACTAACACCATAGATTCAAAAAGGGTTTGCCCCAAACTTTCCTCATTTAGACTATTCGCAGCAGATTCTTCTCTCTTATTCCAACCACCTTAGTTATGTTTACCTTGCATTATTTTAACTGAGGAAGAACTGTTCCCTTATGTTTGCTCTCATTTATAGAAATAGTGATTCATAACTGGATCCTTCTATTTTTTTTTTTTTTAACTGAACCCAGTTTAATTTCCAAAGAGTTTAATGACTTGGAGATGATGAATCTTTACAGTATGGAGGGAGGCAGAGAAAGAGTGGGAAGGTGAATGTATCTGTTTATGTGTGTGTATGCTCATATAATTCTGTACATGTCTGTAATAAATAGGCATAATCCTACAGGCCTAATTTAAGTCTGTACTTCCCACTTTAACCAACATGTATTTTTGCATTAGTCCAAGTTTGTATTTGTCTCACATTTTGCAGTCTCGTGCCCATAATCCAATGTCTTCTGCTTTTTTTTAAACATTTTAATACTGAAGAATATTTTTTACACAACAAATCTTCTCCTAATGGAACGTAGGCAAACTGACTGACAACCGAATGAACATATTGCATGTCCCTTAAGCTAAATATGAGCAGGATCCTGAAAAAATCAATTGTGTGATAGCTGGAGGACACTGGCTTCCATGTGATTGAATTTGCTGGCTTGACAGAGGCTTCAAAAGCGCAGATGTGTGAGATTTTCTAACCTAATTAAAGAACCCCCACCATCAGCCCTGAATTAAGTGATTTCATGGCAATATGAAATGATAACTCTTCGCTGAACCGCTGTGAAACAGCGACTTTGGATCTTGCTATTTGTGTAGAAATTACTCAGCGCACACGTCCCCAAATATACAGTACAAAAGCCTTTGAGCTGCTGGACTGAAATGAATATTCATGTGAGTTCAAGCGTAAAGCTCTGAGACGCGACCAGTTGCCTCTATTTCTGTTCCCATTTGCTGCAGCGGTTACTTTTGAGGATTCGGGGCCTGGCGCCTTGCGTGTGTTAGGTACAGCTAACAGACTATTTCAAAGGATTATGGATGGCACATTAGCAGGTTACTCACTGCAACATTGGCAAAACTTGAATTGTTTTTTTTTTTCTTTTTGCTAGATAAAAACATATAGCCAAATGTCCACCCAGGAGTACTTTTGGAACGGAAATATTTTTTGTATATTCAGGTTAATATCTATTTTCTAATGGTTATCTTACACAATTTTGTTTTCTTTAAGCAAGCCCAGAACGTTAGTATTTTTATTCTAAACCATGAATGCTCATGAAACAGGTTGTTTAAGCAGATAGACTCTGTTGTAAGTTTGCAAAATTGATCTGATCTGTATCAATTTGGAGATAGTCCTCTTTCTTTCCCGTTCCCATTTGCATGTTTTATTTAAACTCTGTTCATTTCTTTTGCACTGCATACATTATTCAGAGAATCTCTCTTACTGACAGAGAGAGCTGAAATTATTGCAAAACATGAATAGTACAAGATTCTTACTCATCAGAACACAATACACCAGAGGTGAAACATTTGACTATTGGCATACGTTGGTTTGCACATTATAAGCAGGAAATTTTGCCCATGATTGGAAATCTACCTTCAGCTTGATTTCAGGTGATGGAGCAACACATTGTTTTTTGGAGAGGATTGTATATATTTATTCTTTATCTGATGATTGCAAAATAATTTTCTCCACTCTATGCACCATCTATATTACATCAGTATATCTCGGCAATACAGTCAACATTAAACCTGCTTGCATACTTTTGAGAGATAGCTCTATAATTTTACAAAGAACCATTTGCCTCCCAGCTCTTGTCTTGTGATTTTTTTCTGTTGAAGTTTCAAAAATCCTTAGTGTATAACCAGTTTTGCAGTTCTTGTACAGGATTAGGCTAAAATGGGAAGAAAAGAGATCAAGTCTTTCATTAGTGTTTCATACTAGAAGTAAAGCTTTTCTCTTTGAGTCTGTTGGACTTCATGTGTATTCTGAGATGAGTATGTTCCTAATAAGTTGTCATTGTTTGGGGTAAATCAGACACTCCTCTGATTTCATCTTTTGCACAATTCAGTTCTTACCGGATGTTAATCCCAGCAGATACAAACCTCCAAAAATGCAACGTTGTTTTTTACGTGCCACAGTGATCAGAAGAAGAAAAGCCCACTGGAATTGAAAATTTCATATCTTGGAATAACTTCCCTCTTTCTGCAAGAGTTAGTCTCTTTGATGCTTATGCCCTCTGGACTAACACGGGGTTGATGACCTGAAGTTGGAGGAGCTGATTCTGCCTCACCAGCATGAATCCAGTTTCTGGGTGAGACCCAGGGAGGTTGGAGGCAGCCCTGAGGACAAGCAGGAACCTCCCTCATCACGCTGCCCTCTCTGCGGGTCTGTGTCGGGGCTTGTGAGGGGAGAGGCAATGTCATTTTGGAGTTAACTTTTCTGCTGAGACATCCCGAAAGCTGAGGAAATAGACTCAAATGTAGTGTTGCCTTTATGTTGTGACTATCTGTCATTTTACTTACAGCAGTTTCAGCTTTGATTTGCTAAGCTGCATCATAATGGGATTTTCATTAAATTTGGTTATTAATTCTGCTTTATAATTACAACTCAATTTAGCAATAGGAGTGCAACCTTAGTTTAATAATCAGTGTCATTTAAAACCATGGTGTTCTTTATTTAGAAAGTGAGGTTTCATACAGCTGAATGGTGTTTTGCTATCAAGAGCAGTACAGTATTCCCAAGGATGCAGTTTGGAGTATATTGAGAGTTACCATAAAGGCGTACCATACGGTCAGGTTTGAACTGCAAAAGCAAATTGTGTGCCAGTTGGCTAGAAAAATGGAACTGGATTAAATTGTACCCTTCTAAAATAGGATCGATTACAAAAACCCATTTGAAGTGAGTGCTTTGCTTTAATACATGGAGTTTTATCTCAAGCTGAACTCCAATTATTGAAAACAATTTCTCTTAAAATTTCTATTATTAGCCCTTGCTGATGGAATCAAAGAATACATGTGTACTTGGGTGTCATTTGCCATAAGAAGGATACTGTATCTTTTTAAGATATAAGAAGATCCATATTCAAAGAGTTTCATAGCTCTAAATGTGATACTTTTAAATAGCTGTACAGCAGAGAGAAAATCAACCATCAATAGCTCCAATCCATCAGAGTCTGGATTTCATTTCCAAGGTTATTGTTGGGAAAATAAATGATGGACCTTTGCTGAAATATAGTCAGATTTCTTCGGTGAAAATGCAGAACATGCATTTCCCTGGCATGAAATAAGACTTTTGTCCTAGCATGTTACTGGACTGGCTAAAACTGTAAATGCAAAAGCTTTATTATAGGCTACAGAAATAATTTAATCTTCATTTCAGAGGATTAATAACAAAGATTGTGTTCCTTCATTCCTCCTGCAGAAGCCAACGCTGTGCAGTACTTCTTGTGTAGGACAAAGCACTTTAACAAGTAAATTAAATTGATTAACTTCAGCTTTATCATTGTAATTTAAGTTTGTATGCTCGTCAAAATAGCTCATGCATTTCATTTCTAGGTCTTGATTGTTTTGAGACTTGCTTGTTCACGAGAGAGGAAGCCGTCTGCTTTGATTTCTTAACGGTTTTAGATCCTACTATGAATTGTGCAAATTCAGATTGTGAGCAGGTGAAGTTCTTTGGATTTAAACATGTTGGACCAAATAATCTTTCCTCATAGTTCTTACCCTTTAATATATGACTGATTTAAAGGAGGTGAAATTTAGTGCAAAAGTTAAGAACTAGTGTAATTCCACCAGTGTAATTAAAGGGAAAAATTGGCTCCTGTCTGGATTTCCCTTCCTCTGGGTAGTTGGCTTGAGGCAAAGATTTTGGACTAGTACAGCACCAGCTCTGCTTCTGCAACTTAGGCAGGCATACTTATACCGAAGTTACGTGTCAGGACACGTGCAAAGTCAAACTAGAGAATATATTCCTGTGTAAATCAAGAATTCTTCTTCTGAACTTGGGAAAATAAAGACTACCTGATCACAACACCTTGTTTGGAAATTTTGGCATTGGTTTACTTTTAACCATTTTCTCAGAAGTTTTATTGTCTTGCTCTATCTAGTTTGAGTTCTTACATCACTTTTAAAAATTTTTTATTTTGTTTTATTTTAAAGATCTTATGTATTTTAACGAAGCTGGTACGTATTCAGTTGTTTGCCAATGCAGTTATGGGTTGAGTATTCTTAAAAATTCTATATCAGTGATGTCTGTTTTGAGGCACCCAAGTTAAAATAGAGAGGCTCTCTTGCATTTTGGCACTCTGAGACGTTCTAGTATTTTCCAGACTACTCAGCAGCACCTGCCTTCCCAATGGGAACTGCTTACTGCCGAGCACTTCAGAAAATTTGTCCTTAGGTGTGTGATAACACATGGGTCAGCTGTCTGGTCTCAATAGTGTTTCTTCCTTGTGAGGACTCCATTTCTTCCCGGTTCTTTTTCCCAGAGTCCTGATGAAGTGTCTGCCTGCCTTGCTCAAGGAATTGCAGCTGTTTGTTGGGTTCCGGGTTCCTGATGGAAAGAAGATGGAACCAGAGGGTCACATACATGTCACCTTTGTCTTGGCAATGCACTATAAAGACCCAGCCCATCCTTCCTCTTCGCCAGGTTCCTCAGAAGCTGATTATAGATGAGCTTTATGTTGGGCTCAAGGGGAAATAGCCGGATACTTATTAACAGGCCACTGTTCTTGCTGGGTTTTGGCCAGCTATGCTAACATTAACAAATTCCAGTTCAAATTATTTGCCCTTGTCCTGCAGTCCTTTCCCCAGGCAGAGCTGTTGGTGCTTTAAACAGGGTCTCTACCTGAGCAGGGATTGCAGACTGGAACACATTATGATGAAGGAATAGTAGGAATCAGCTTTTTTGCAAGGTGAACAGGTTCTCATTCTTTCGTCTCACAGCTCAATTTGTTTAAAAGTATTAAATTGCTTAACTCCTGTTATTTTTTAAAAAAATATATGCTTAGAAATTGGACCCCTGGTACATAATTGCCTATTTTAAAAGAATGTCATTTGGGCTACTTTTTTTTTTTGTATTCCGCAGGCTATTTCAGTGTTGTATTTATATGCAACCATTGCTCCTGAAAAATGCAATCTTGTGCAGTAGCTTTCTATATTCTAAAGTCATGGACAACATGAGCGTGACTGCAGGGTTGGCCTTTCTCCTGTAAATACAAATAGGGCACAAGAGAAACAAAAAGCACTTACACCTTTCACCAGCTTATTTATTAGACTCTTGGCAGGGAAAGGCTTTATACGCATTTTGAAGACTGATATTAAAATATATCAGCTTTTAACTATTCATAGCAATTCCTCTGATTCTCACTTGCAGGGACCCTCTGTAGAGTAGATTCTGTCCATTTCTGCGTGCACACTCTTCCGATTCCTTTTATGGTGCATTTGCATAGTGCTCTCTTAAACCCATAAAATGTGAACTTCAGTTTTATTTGCACGTCACCTTTGCATACAATTCAGGTCTGCCCAATGAATATCCATCAAACAGGTGTTTTAGGAAAGTTCACAGGTAGTGAGAGTTAATTGCTGAAAAGAATTGAGACTTTTACGCTTTGTTTGCCTCAGTTTTCAAATCCATTTATAAATGGATATGGCATTTACATTTTCACATTGTGGGGCAAAAGGCGATGCATATGTTAGTATTAGAAATTATTATACAAAATAATTAGGAATTATTGTACAAAATATTCTGGTTTTGTTAATTTCTTTCACAGTTATGTGTTATGCTTAATTTCCTTTTGTTAAAGATTTAACTGATATCACATGGCTTTTATTTTCAATGTCAGGGTCAGATTTGTTTCCTCAGTGGGTAAAATGATTTGTGTAATACATATTCAAGGCAGAGGAAAGAGAGGAAATTCTTGTAGAGCAAAGAGAGTACAAAATGCAGCATATGATTTGTCCTGTTCTGCTTTAATATTCCTGATGTACAGTAGCAGTATTTCATGCTACTAGTTAATATGAGATATGGGTCTGGATAGTGCTGCGTTCAGGTCTGGAAAACGTTATTGAGTATAAGTGAAAAACACTATATCAAGCACAGATACATTCATGTAAAATTCAGAAGTAAAAAGCTATAATATTAAAAGAAAAGTGCATGGACATCAGTACACGTAGCCCTTTTTTTCCTCACCTGAGCTGATGGTGGGAAAAAGGAACGAGATTTTACAGATCCACAGTCTCAGCAGAGTTGTGTAGGACCTTGTATTAGTGATTTCCTCCAGGTTTTCTGTGTGGATGTGTCCAGGAGAGGGTTGCTAATAATAGCCTCCAGCCTTGGTCATTTCCATCTGTTTAAATTGAGAAGAGTGTTTAAGAATGGACTTTTAAAAAACACTGCAACTGGGAGCATAATTTCCTTTGAAAATCAATAGTCCTGTGCTCTTGCCTGAGTCAGGAGTTTTTCTCGCTTCTACTCAAGTAGACACCACAAGGCAGGTAGGAAGCCAGCTCTTGGGGGTGTTTGCACACCCTGTTAACGTGTTAACGCTAACAGTCTCTCTGTATCTAGCCGTTTGCGTGGCCTCCAGTTGAGAGCTGGTCAGGGGGTTGTCTTTCTCTGGTCCTTTTTTTTTTTTTAGAAAAAAATCAGTGTTGGTGTTCAGTGCTTCTCTTGAGTGGTAAAAGGTAAAAGCAATGGGGTAATACTTTAAGTAGTACATTATTATATTGATAAGAATAGGAGTTGCTGTCTGGAGACACAAGCAAATGTGCAAGGAAGACACCATAAGAGGACATTGGTATGTTGGGAGAACATACACCTGCATCTGTAGCAGGATTACGTATGTCCCATGAAAGCGTGTGGCTGGCAGGTCACGAGTGACACGTGGAAGTGATCCAAGTTAAAAGTCCGCATGGATGATACAGAAAAGATGTGAAAGCAGTTGAGGGGACGAAACGCTGTCTGACGAATATAAGCATCAGTGTTTTAAAGAAGAAAAAGTAGAGAAGGTCACCAAAATAAATGGGAGAGTGGTTAGCATGTCATAGTGTTCACAGATTATTGTGTTTAAAGCTAGGTGGGATCATTTTGGTCACCCAGTCTGACCAACGACATGCTAATGAGCCATCCTCAATTAATTTCTTTATTGAACCCATAATTCTTTTCTGGTTGACCCACTTTTTTCAACTGAACCCAGTGTTGAATTAAAGACTGAAAGATTCACAGGTAAATTGTCACGTCACCGAGACATCATTTGGATGTACCACTCGCTGTCTTTCTCTGTGTTGACTGTAGGAGTCACACAGAGGGGGCAAGCAGAGAAAGAAATTTCCCTTTTGGGTTTGTTGTTGGTCTTTAATTTAGAGAGGTACCATAGCCAGCATGATTTGCATCCAGTCGTCACACTTGTGCAGCTCCCAGAGCCCCCCAAAGTTTGTTCTGGCTGGTCGGTGCCGTGTCTTGCCTGTGCAGAGGCGCAGTGTGGGACACCCGCAGTAGCAAGGCTTCTGCCACGGCAAGACATCTAAGGACTTACTGGGGCCTCTTTCGAGTTCCCTTGAAGAATACCTCCAGTGGACACAAACGGCGTGGGTTTTTTCCTCTCCTAAGAAAGAACATCTAACCCTGCAGCAGGGAGTATGGCTTGAAGCAATAGTAATAAAAGCTTGGTAAATATGTTCAAAGACTGTTAAGTATGTTTTTGCTAACAAATGTATGCTAATTCCCGTTATTTGCATTCACAGGCTCCTCTGCCTACAAATACGACTTAATGGTCATGTATGTTACACATATTTCACTTTCTATGAGCCACAGCGGATGTAAATCTATTACTGCTTTCACCTGGAGGGTTTGGGATGTTAGCTTAAGATACCAAGAGTTACGGATTTAGCTTTGGAAGTCCCTGGTTTCATCTGCTTTGTGTGTCGGAACAGATGGCGGCCTGAACGCAAACGTGATGATGAATGAGATTTAATGGACAGGGATATTTGCAGAAAGCAAAAGACTGAATAAAGGAATACAAGAAGGGCTCCCATAGCTGTCTTTGATGATCTGCTGCACTATTCTGAATAGCAATATGGAAGGAGGAAAAAAAGGACAAATATTTTTTTTCCTTATACCATAAGTCATTAAAACAGAGAGAAACAGTATCACAAGACTTCAGCAATTAATTATGGTCCACTAATAGCTGTACTTGTAGCATCCTGTTTACTGCCATTCCATCCATTAAATGGTTTGCTTAAATGATTTATTATACAGTTATTATTAAAATCAGCTGGAAAATGAAAAGGTGTTTTTAGATAACTAACTCGGAAGAAGAACAGGCACAGTTAATGCAAATGCGTGTGCGTGGCGTATAACTGGCAAGGTTCAGCCAGGCGTTGCGTGCAATGCTTTGGAGCCCAGGCAGGAGGTGGGCCTGCCCCGGTTCTTTGGGGACCCTCTCAGACTCAGAAGCAACAGATCGCCTCGAGTCAGCAGCTGAATGAGTTTGAGACCTTGCACCTGAAGTTTCTTTTTGCCCTCTGTTTACCCTGAGTTGTGTGGGAGGAGGGGTTCAAGATACAGCAGGAGCCATGTATTTATGAAACAGCATAACTCAGGGTTGGGGAAGGAGGTTTCTGAGAGCAGGGGAAGGACTGACATGCAGCACTGCTCGCTGCACGGGGAATTCTCTGCTTCTGGAGGCAGAGCAGGAAGGTGTGGCTGGTGCTTGTGAATTAGGGATTATAGCTGGTGTGAGCTGACATGACTTTGAAAGGCTTCACGGTAGACGTGTTGTTGTGCAAAGCTTAGAACTTAGTGCAGAGGGGGAAGTAATGACTAGTCCGTGTGTCTGTCCAGTGGAGTACAGTAGAGTTAATAGACATGGAAGAGCATAAGACTAAAACGTGCTGTTCAAAGAGACAGAGGGAAAAGCCTCTTCTCTTCCATTAGCCATCCTCCTCTCCCTCCCTGCTTTTTACTGTTACGTGCCCCATCTTTTCCTGACGAAATGGGAACAGTCTGCAAGAAGCACCACCAGTGGACGCAGTGGACACGGCGCTTCCCGAGCTCTGCAGTGCTGGAGAAGCGCTGCGGCGCTGGAGGCAGCAGCCGATGTCCCCGGGGCTGAGTCACCCCTCTCCTTCCTGCCCCACACCTAGGGACGAGCTGCTGCGGCTGCTGCGTTCCCCACATGTTATTAGCTCCTGTAGCATATTGATTACAAATAACTATCAACTTAACTACTGCAGGGAAAGGAAGGGAAGGGATGGAGCATAAAGCATTTGTTTCTTGGTTACAAACAGAAAAGAAATTCTATCCTTATACAACCTCAGGAAAAATGTGCCTGTTTCCATCTCTGTCTTAGTCCCCCCAGCCTGCCTTAGACTCCATCGTGGTCAATACTTTAATATTTTATGGGAGTGAATGGAAGGAGGGAGTGGTGGTGGTGTACCACAAAAGACAGTTTATACAGATGAATTGGATTGCTTTCCCCCATTCTTCTCTGGGTCTCTGACAGATGTTGAAGGGCTCCTGTATTTTTATTTCCTGATGAAAGCCCCAGAAAGCCCATCATTCTTTCAGTTACTGTTTATGATGGGAATCTTTTGCACTTCAGTACAGCTGGCAGGCACCAGAGCTTCACACCTTAATCACATTTTCTTTGTCAGCCTTTCACATACTATGCTAAATGGGAGTCTAGCAGAAAATCCTTTGAGCAATTACAGTAATAGGATAATAATAATTATTGCAGTTCCCTGCACTTATATAGTGTCTGTGAGATTAAAATGAGATCCAGCATAAAATTACCCCTTTGAAAAGGTGTGGATATCCCCTGCCAGCAGCATCGTCTTGAGAAACTGCTCTCCATGGCCTCAACTTCTTGCTCCCTTAGCTTTGGTATGGTCAAGCAGGGCTGCATTGCCACCGTCTTATTCACGTCTGTGAGCAACTGACTGCACAAATAAAGTCATTAAAGTGAAAGAGGGGAATCAGCAGCCTGAAGAAGGTTTTTTCCTGTGTGTGGCTATAAAATACAGGAGAATGTTAAAGGGTAAAGCCTCTCCAGTTCAGAAGGACCGTGCTTACATGAGGCATTTTCCTTTCTTGACTGCACATCATGTAGATCTTAGGAGCATTAGTGAGCTAAACGTGTGCAACCAAAAAACGTAACACTCAGGTGTAGCTTTAATCCTGTTGGTTTCTTAAGGTGTGCATTAAGCTAATGCACTTCCTTCTGTCTAGTCCTGACTGTGAAAGTATTGTCTGCAAACAGCTGGATTATTGGTACAGTAAATTGCCAGTTTCTAGATACTGAAATCCTTCGGGGCCTTTTCCTGGCCCAAAAAAAGGTGCTCCGCACTTAATTAAAATTATGAAGCTTAGCGTCAGTCTTTCAAAACGTTGATCCTATTGTTAGTGCTGTGATCGTGGTAAGTTCCTTAAGGATGTGTGACCATCATAAGCCGGTGCCGTAGTTTCTTCATCAAGACGAAAATAGAAAAGTGATTTAAAAGCCTAGATATTTTTCTTTTGGTGGCGCAGCCTGTAACTTTCCATAGTAACAATACAGAACAACTCCAGCTTTTAGTGGGAGTCTGCCCCTTTTTCTCACCTCTCTCAGTAGGTCCAAACAGAGATGGAAGCAACCAACACTTTTCAGAAGACACAAATGCAGCAGACCGTCTCCGTTCATCGGTGGCATGGGTGACTGAAAAAGCTGCGTTTGTCACCTCAATTAATGTGTCTATCCTGAAGCTTGACTTCAAGAGGGCAAATAATGGCTCAGACTTCCTAAAATCCAGGATATGCCACAACTCTGGCTCCCTGCACAGCCAGTTGTAACCCACAGGGGACCCCCATGGAGGGCAGTCTGGATGCGGCCATTCCCGGTATCGCACTGGGTGCAATGCCTTTATCGGCAGCCAGCCATTCCTCCTTGTACGAGAAAGCAAACGTTAAGAGGTTATACTGTAACACTTCTCACTGTTTCTGTGGTCATCTTGAGCAAGGAGAAGACACTTTGATCCCTGATATCTGTTTGGATCCAGTCCCCTGAAAGTGGTGACACCTGACAGTGGTCCCAAGGGATTGCAGCGATGTTTGCTGGGGTATCTTACATTTCAGAGACTCTGCCATCTACCTTGGTAATTTCAACTCTGTTCAGCTGTGGTGAGGACAAGAGGAGCGAAGAGATGATGGCTGGTAACCCTTGCCTTCCTGGGGCCTTTTTCTCCTGCACCTACACCCCACCCAGGAGAGCCCCTACCCAGGAAGGGCACTGATCTCTGCTCCCTTTTGCCAAGTGAGCAAAACTCAGTGGGGAGCAAAACAAGGGTGGGACTTGCATTTTTCTCCGCTGGGGCCTCCCGTACATATATATGACTTAAGTCTGCGCTCTGGCTTTCTCACACATATTTGCAAGAGAATTTGAGCAACAGTTTAATTTCTGGAGCGCAAACTGTTTGTTTTTTTAGGATGGTTACATGCATCCCAAATTATGCACTTGGCTGACAGTGTTTGTCACCAAGAAAGCAGGCTTGGGATGACTGGGACAGGTTGCTGAAGCTACGCTACATCATTTTGGGTTTTGTCTCAGGTGCAGCTGCAGAGGCAGACACATGTAAAAATGTCTTATTTGGTTTCTTCCATGTGTATGTAGAGAAAGCTTTACAAACACTTAAATACCTTTAAAACTCTATTTTGGCTTTATGTTAGACAACTGTAAAGATTTAGGAGATGCTTTCCAGGAAGAGACTTTAAAAGACTTGATGTATTGCACGTCCTGGCAGGGCAAATCCCAGTACTCCTTTGGAAGCATGGATGGGAGTTAATTTACTTGAACCAAGTTGTTGTTCATTTCTGGTTGAAACTGTTGCCCCGAAGTCTGTGCAAATGCGTATACCCAACAGAGAGCTGTCCTTCTGAACGTGCATTTTTATACCTCTTTCAGCTAATTCAATGATTGAAATACTAAATCTAGCACTCAGACAGCTTTTGGATTTATGGCAGTCCCTGGAGGACTTTGACTTACAGTTATTCATATAGGTAGTTTTTAAAATTTATGACAGAAATAATAACTCTGTGATAATATTCATCCTGTTGCATATTTAGAGCACCAAGTGTGAGAACAGAAAACTGAGCAGCTGGAAATTCCCACGGCGAAGCTTTGTCTCAAGTGCTCTGCTGTCCCTCACAGGGCGTGGAAGCCAGAGACACTTCAGAGACTTTAGATGGTTTTCAGAATTTGCAGAGATGTAAAACCAAAGCGAAATTTGTCCCAGACCAGCAACTAGTATATTTAACTGTATTTTAGATGCTCTGCTTATCTCTTTCCACTTAATTGCCGTTTTCCACTATTTGGGGATGTGCACGTGCACTGCAGAAGCGTTTAGCGAGTCGTCTCTGTCCCACTCCACATCCTCACAGGATGACGGTGATCTGCAGCAGTTTGTTCTGTCCCTCTCGCTGCTCTGTCGTCATCTGTGGTATTGCCCAGAGCATGCTCTGGATCTCCAGAGGTTACAGCAGGTCTCAGGGGTCTAGGCAGTAATGAGGGCGACCTGGAAAAATGAGAATGGGCAGCTGGAGGCGAGTGGAGTCATCCACCAAGCTTTATGAAGGGAACCTGCAAACAGCACTGTTTAATCAGAACTGTTATCGGGGATGATTTATATATATATATTTTTTTTTGATGATCCCTGTGATCTGTGTTTTCCATGTTCCTATGATTATTGGAAGTGTGATGTCTTCTGGTACCCAGGAATGGGGAGAAGGATGTGGAGCCCAAGTGGGCAAACAGTATTTCCTGGGAAGAAGTGGGAAATGAAAACCAGGTCTCTTCTGCACTCGTCCTCAGGGACAATAGAAGGAAGAGCCTTTCCTCAGGCTGAGGTCATGTTTTCACTGAAACAATGTGAAAGTTAAGCTTTTTTATCTTAAGGAAACTAACTCTGGTGTAAACCTATGACACCAAAGGGCTTTCTCATAAGGGGAAAGGCTGCTGTAGTCAATGGTTGTTGTTTTAATTAGAGACTAAGGCAGTCTTTGTTCAAATGGACAAACCGTGACCTGGGGGCAGAAAATGCCTTTAAATTAGTGTCCTTCTAACATCCATGTCTTTCTAAGAAGTGGGTTAGTGACGTGATCAAGTGTGGGCAGGGTGAATGGTTTTCAGGTACGCTTGGGACGATGCCTTTGCTTTGTTGTTGGGTATTTCTTGTTGTTTTGTTTGACATTCAAAACCAAGAACCAAGAATCTCCCGTATAAATCTTACAAATCTTTAAAAAAAACCCTAAAATTCCCGAGTGGGTGAACGTGGGCAAAGCTGGTACTTTCCGTTTCAGCGAGGCACACCAGGGCGGATGTTGTGCTGGATTAATGCTGTTTCACGGATCATTAATGACCTGCAGAGCTGCTGCTGCCTCACCGTCACCCCCAGACGTGTCAGTGGTCCAGCGAGGGGCTTGTGGCACCCCTTGTTGCGGGGTGCCCTTGTCCCCGCTGCTGCCGTCCCAGCCCAGCTTGGCCTCAGGAAGGGACTTGGACGCACTCGGGTAGCAGGCAGGGCTGGTTTTAGTGTGGAGATGGGGTTCAGCTGGTAGGATAGTACTAAAGGCGTGGGGGGGCTGCAGCTATTTGAGACTATATCTCAGAGCTGCAGAGACTGCAGCTATATCAGAGCAAACCTGTGTTAAGCTCTTGCAGCCTGTACTGAGCAGTGCCCACCTCCGTGTCTGGCTGCTGGGGGCTGGGGTCCAGACAAGGGGCTGCGTTGTGTCGGACCACCTGCGTCCTCGCAGGGCAGGGGGCCGGGCAGCGGGGCTGGAGGGGGCATCAGCTGTTCTTCCATAGAGGTAGGAGCCGATAAACACTGATTATCAGCCTCAGGCTTACTGCAGTGAGTTACTGTCATTAAAAGCTCAACTGCAACCCCTAAGGTGAATATAAGTGACTCCAAAAATAGTTGCTTTCAGAGGGAAACTTTTAGATCTTCTGATGAGCAAAATAGCTAGTGCTTGTGTGTATGGCTTGAAATTATGTGGATTTTTTTTTTTTTTTCTTGCTCTTTAGGGTTAATATACTGTGGTCGTGTCATAAGAGCATGTCTGCTAAGTGTTTCTAGCAAAGCTTCTTGAAATGCTGCCAGAAGACCTGGAGAGCTGCATACCTGGCTTTTAACACAGAGCAACAGCTTTCCATCACACATAGTGCCACTGCCTAGCCAGGATTGTAAATACCGAAATTTAATTATCCGGTATATTTATAATTCATTAATAGGAGGTAGACAAATAGACTGGGCTGGCTTTGCAGTGCAAGAAAGATAAATGGAAGATGGTGCGTAGATAATAGATGCTAGAGGAGAACGTGTGGAATTTTTCTTTCCTCCATTTTGCCTTGCTGCAGCTATTTTGCTTGAACTCTCGAAGTTGTTCTAGGAGGAAGGGCTGCAAATAGGACAATTGTACATCCATCACAAATCTTGAGAATCCTGAAACTGAGCTTTAAGTACAATGTGAAGTGCGGAATACAAAACCTAGAGGAGTAGCTATCATGTTTTGTTATATTCTGTGGCAAATATTTCTTTAGTTATTTAACAGCACCTATTTGGATATATTGAATAAAATATTTCTTAACCGTGTCCTTTCCAGTTTTTCTTGAATAGATAAGTTCAATTTACTTTGTGATAAATATTCCAGGAACTGCTTACCAATTTGTGTGGTATGATAGATGATATGTCATTAATGTAATGACATGAAACCATGTTTAGATAATGAACTTTTCACAGTCTTTCTCTTGTAAATATATAATTATCTACTTCAACAATTCTTTTTCAGGCTAAAGTAAAAGTAGCATGTGAGAAACATAATGTATATGCAATATATCACACACTCACAGTACCTAGAGGGGGCCTACAGGAAGGATGGGGAGGGACTCTTTATCAGGGAGTGTAACGATAGAATGAGGGGTAACAGCCTCAAACTGGAAGAGGGGAGAGTTAGATTAGATATTTGGAAGAAATTCTTTACTGTGAGGGTGGTGAGGCACTGGAACAGTTTGCCCAGGGAAGCTGTGGATGCCCCATCCCTGGAAGTGTTGAAGGCCAGGCTGGATGGGGCTTTGAGCAGCCTGGTCTGGTGGGAGGTGTCCCTGCCCAGGGCAGGGGGTTGGAACTGGGTGGTCTTTAAGATCCCTTACAACCCGAACCATTCTGTGATTCTGTGAACTTGCGTCTCGGTAGCAGAGTACACTCTTGCCTAACCATGAGGCTGGCTTCAGAGGAGTAATCAGCTGTAAGAAAATGATGGGTATCTAATTTTATATCATTAGAGATAATTATTATAGCTGGGAATGCCTTTAACCTAAAGGTAAATAAATGGCACCTGTGCAATATATATGTCTGTAGTTTGAAATACCATTTTAAATGAAAGATCTAGTGTGAGAAAATGAAAATTCTCAGTTTGTTCATAATGCCCTTTTTTTCTTGTGGAGGTGTCTTTGGTCACTTAAGATAAAAATGACGTTTAATACAATGTACTAGTTGTGTGTAGGCTTAGTAGTGGGTGTCAAGGTGCTCCTAAATGTGGTGTTTCTTTGACTTATCTGGTCCAGGCTTGGCCAGGAGGCTCCGTGGCCCCCACCAGCCCCCGCGCCTGGGCTTGGGAGGGCCTGGGGGAGCACGAACCTCTGTGGGGTAACTTAAAAAGCCCCCAGGCCCATTGACTTATTTTACTCACTCTTTGTCATGCACTGTAGTTGGGAACATAATTCATGGATGGGAACGGGGCATTTTGAATGCAAAAAGTTCTTGTCATTTTAAAAAGTCCAAAAAAGTCAAGGGCATGAGGTACTTGGTTCTCAGTGGAAGCCAGACACCCCATTGCCCACAGTGAAAGCAGCTGCTCATAAAATGTTGTTCAGAAGCATGTCTTTGGCTTTTCTTCACAGCTGATATTTTTCCTCAGGTGAAAGGCGCAGGGGAGAAAGGTTTTAGCTTCCTCAGTGTCTTTCACCTGGGGATTTTAGTAGTGTTTGTATTATCCATTAACTAAGTTTCTGAATGTTTCATGTTTTGTGTGGAATACGAAAAGATCACTTCAGTTGCTGCTCAGATGCATTTGCTTTCTGAGTGCTGTTAACCGGTCGGCAGAGCTGAGCAGAGCAGACATCCAGTGCAAGGCTGGTGTCCTCCATCGCAGGCGGTATGCGCAGGCCGGGGTGAAAGGAAAGGTCTCTAATTCTTAACACCAGGAAAAGTTCAGTGGCTAGTGGCCATGAGGAGAGCTCCCCATCGCTGCTGCCGCAGAGAACAGAAGTGATCTGGGCTGTTTTCTACCCGTCAGGCATTTGGGGCCTGATTTCCAGCACTGCCGTGCTTGAGGAGCCAGGAAGCTAATGGGTGATGTTGCTGCTCACTTTTCTAAAACACAGGGCTCGATTTTTGTCCCGATCGAGTCTCTGTGTGTCAAAGGCAGTTTATTTTGTCTGGCAAAAAAAAGTCAGAAGAGATACTACTGGAGCACTTACATCAGTTTGCTTGATTACAGAATCAGTAATTACGTAAAGTGACTTTAACCATTAACTTCTGTTTCCATTTTAGTTTGTAAAGTGAATAGAATCAGCCAAACCCCCTTCTTGTATAGTTTCTAGGACAGTTGGAAAGCTCAGAAAGATGGAATGCCCAGCTATAGATGATGTATATGCAGTAGCATCTTCTGGGTACATACATGTGGCAAAATGACTCTAGATCCAGTTTACAACAGTTTGATCATCTGTGTGCCAAAGACAGAAATTGCATTTTATCTAGATTTTCTCATCAGCAACAATCTGTTTTTTTTAAAAACTGAAAATATGCAAAAAGTTGAAGAAAAGGAAATCAATGGTGTAAACTATTCAGTGCCAATAATGTGGCACTTTCATACTTCAGAAAGAAATTATCCTCTATCAATGAAAAGTAAACGCATTGGACGGCCGAGCTATAAGTGAAAATAATCATTAATATATGATCCATCCAATGTACATTTAGTGATTCTGCTTTAAAATCAGGGTACAGGTAGTATTGTTCTTCAAGGCCTATCTCAGACAAAATTTGTTTTCATGCTTTTTCACAAAAAACTATTTAAGTCAAAGTCATTACAATTACGTGTATGCGTAAAGTTAAGCATATTTCTAAATGCTTAGCTGAACAACACGTTCAAAGCATTTCAGTGTTTTTCAGGCCAAAGCACAAATATTTTACAAATAGGTAAGAAAAAGTGAAATATTTGCTTGAGGCCCAGGAACCAGTTACCAGCAGGACTGGAAGGAATGAAGTTCCCTGACTAGCTTCTTGACAGCCGGAGCACAATTTGAGATCCATTTACATATTTAGATATAGGTGTAAGAAACTTCATGATGGTTGTGTTTTATGGTTGTCTTTATTGTCTGGAAATGCTCAGTCTGAAAAATAGGATTTTTTTGAAAGAGCAAATAAACTGTTACATGACAATCTATTACTAGTATAAAAATAAATAGTAATTTATCTGTATTTTCTTGTTTTTGTCTTACAGTGTTGTCATGAACAAGTTTATAGCCTTAGCAATATGTTTCATTTTCCCCAGTACCATTAAAGCTGTCATTTAATTTTAGTTTGTGGTATACAATTGCTTGTTGGTTTATCATCAAGTTTAAGATGGTATATTCCTGGAGCATGGAGTACACTTTTTTCCCATCAGAATTAATTTCCTGACTGGAAAGGGCAAGAACAGCTGCTGAGCTATTGTTTTACTATTCTGTTATTAATTTTTGTTTTAATAATTTATTAAATATGTAGTGTAAACTTCTCACACATTAATCTTTGCCTGAAAAAAAAAATTGAAAATAATTCCTCCGTTTATTTTTCAGCTATTTTTAAGATAAATTTATATACATGCTCAGATTTTAATAACAATTGAAGTAAGAAAACAATAATTGTTTCCAGAGAGAGGGAGAAAGTTTCAGAGTTTTAGAAATAACGGTGTAAATTAAAGTAATTTATTTCATACATTTTTACTGCATTTCCCCAACAATGTTTATATATGCAATAGATTCAAAACAAACAAACAAACTGATGTGTTTTTCGCATGATGAATGGTAGACCAATGGGAGTATTTTCTAAAGAAAACTGGAGATGCAAAAAGTTTGCATGGATTCAAGTACAGATCAGCTGTGCGCAGGGGGAAGAGATCTGTGAGGCCAAACCACTCGGAAACACCCAGGAGCTGTAAGTAGTTGAGAGCTGGAAGAATATTCAGTGGAAATACTCACTTCTGGCCACTACCAGAGATAGGTGGACCCTTTGCCTGAGGAAAAACTACCATTCTCATTTGGGAGAATGTTTCCAGACCCTTTAGGATTACAGACTCTTTGTGTAATACTGTGCTAACGTAAGAACAGGCTAGACATGATCCAAACCAACATCTTTGGACTGGCGTGGCTGACCCCTGAGTGTGGTTTCATGGAAGCAAGGACCACCAGGAGAGTGCTGCTTCTGGTATTGAGCATCAGCCTCGTGTAGGTGTTGGCCTGGGATGCGAAGAAGATTGGAGAGGCTCCGACCCAGTGAAGCAATTACGTGTTCAGTGCACACGCTAGCACTGACGAAAGCCTCACAGGTATTTCCAGAGGAGAATGCACCCTTTTTACTCATAAACATCAAAGGATCTGTAGGGTTAATGATTAGGAACTGCAGCTTTTACTTAAGGAAGGCATGGATAATTAATGATTTTGCGTTCTGATTAGAAAATTAACATTGCTAATGCTGTTACTAGATAACTGAATTTTGGTATTATAAAAGCCTTTTGAAATGCAATTTGACAGAGCATATATCAGATTAAATTGGATTGATTATGGGAGTTTTGAAGTTGTTGATTTCTTTGAGAGCTCTGTTAACGAAGCATTATATTGTAACAGAACCCATTAGTAGCACTGTTCTGCTCAGCTAACAGCCCATTACACTCAATAGGTAATAAAGTACATATGCGAGACACCATAACAAGCAGGGTAGGACACGGTACTCCACTAAGTCCACTGTAGATCTTAGGGTATATTTCTAATTTTGCTGTATGGTGGGGTCTTGATTTCGCAGTCAAGTTGGGCTGATAATACTAAGTCCCACAGATTGCTGTTGTGAAGCGAGACCATGGGTTTGCATTGTCTGTTAGCATTGGTGGACTATTGCAAGAATGTCATGTGGCTGGATTGTGCAGTGACAATATGCCATCTATTCAAGGAATTAGTGAAAAGAACTGACACATTGGGACATGTGCTATGAACCTCTCAAAGTGGCAATGTGGTAATAACCTGCATATAGTTTTCATCAGTTTCTTTAGGGCAAGGTACTTTTCTCCCTAGAGGCCAAAGCAGCTGCACTGTACTCTGGGGTACCATGCAAGAAATAAAAAATGTGCATTAAATATTAAAATGAGGAAGCCGGCCTCAAAACTAGTAGTAACTAGAGACTTTGGCTGCATACCAGAATTTCTTGTCAATTCTCTTACAAACTTCCCTACTTTGAATATTTGCCAAAGTCGTATCATCCTATGTAGTCAGAACTTTGGAGAGAAAATGCCTTGGCGTGTAATTTCTGAATAATAGTGGAGCATCTGTGCAGGTCTTTACCACCTCCCTGTACGTTACTCTAATGGTCCCATTGAAGTCAATGCACAATGCTGAGGCACAACTCAAGAATATCATCCGAAGTCCAATGGTGCATAGATGGGATGAAGAGTTATTTTTCATCTTCTGAGATTTTTGATAATAGTGATGATGCAAGAAGAGACGTGCATAACTGGCAGCTGAAAACTGCACTTTTTGAGGTCAGGAAGGTAGGAGGTCAAAAAATATTAAACCCCACAGTGCTATCTGTTGTTACTTCTTGCAGTAAAATTGCCCTTAATGCAGATCTTTCCCAGTCCACAGTTTCCTACCAGGGTTGTTGGGAGCCCTGAAAAAGAAGCAGCCTGCAGAGAAGACAACTAATAGGGGAAATACATTATACTACAGTTCTGTTGCTGTCCTGGTATGCATGGTCTGCTTCCTTATGCTTAGGAGATAACACTTTTTTTTTATTATTTTATTCTGTGAGGAGATTTTTGGGGGTGTCAGGAAGATGAGAGATGTGAGAAATTATGCACTGTCTGGAGGTTTCTCTTTATTTACTTGCCCCAAGCATCCTTGCATGGCCTTGAATGTAAGAGGCAACATCTGTGCCCCGTAGAGGTTAACGGGTCTGAGAGCAATAACCCAAGTAAACCTAAAGGCACCTGTCAAAGACTGATAAGAGCGTAGGTCTGTCAGCTGCCCTTATTGAAAGAATATGCATTTCTGTAGTTCCAGAATTGTGTCAGCCCAATTTTCTCTCTATTTTGTTACTTTTCAGTAACAAAATTCTTAGGAGTGTTTGGTGCCTTGCAACCCCCGAAATGTAATTCAAATTATTTGCCACCGGAACTGCCCTCACAGTCCTGGAACATTAAAATTCTGCCTGCATTGCAGGGTGGAGGCAACAGCTATTTTTTTTTTTTTTTTTTTAAAGCCCCAACAACAAAAGAAGCAAGATGCAACACTTTTGATCTTTTATGTTAAACTCCTCTTTCTTAGACTAAATTTTTATTTTTTTTTTAAATGAAAATGGCTTTACATGGATGTAATTAGATCAAGTTCATTGTCGTTCATTTGAATTTACATTGGCTCTCATCTCTTTTCTTATAGCAAGTTTTCATTTTCAGTAATTTGTGTTTCATTTTGGAAAGTAGTCTCACACCCAAAGTTGATGACTTGTGAAGCAGGACCTAGAATCAAGTAAAATTTTAGTTTCATTTAGAGAAAAATATGTCAAAATCAAAATGAAAGAAGGTTTCTCAATCAGGAGAGACATTTTTGAGGAGAGATAAGCGAAATGGGGAGATGAAAAAATGGCTTAAATAAAAGGGCCAGCAGATGCGGGAAAGGGTGAAAAACCTGTTGTTAATGTAGTCTCTTTCAATCAAGATAACAAAAGAGAGCAAAAAGCAGATGGAAAGGGTTTACTGCCATGAGTCAAACAGGAAAGTAGGAAAAGCAATTCCAGGATACTGCAACATGAGAATAGTTGTGTAAGCTGGACCAAACTCCAACTAAGCACCATCCTGTCTCTAACAATTGCTACTGGAGACTATTTATAGAAAAAAAGGCCAGTACAGGGTGGTCATTAGTTTGTGGCCTATGCAATTTCTGGCAGAGCGTAGAGATTTCTGAAGCCAGTACACCAACTTGCTGTTCCATGGTAAATTACTCCATTAGCTTATCTATCCTTCATGCCTTTGCCAATCCCTTTCTGAATTCGTTTATCTTCCTGAAATCCACAGCATCCTGGGTGGGAAGGGGCCAGGTGGAGCATCATATTCATGACCTACTATGTCTTTCCTTCTTTGAATTATGGAATGAACGGGAAAGAGGGAAATCTTCAACTGTTGGTAGTTGCTGTTCCAGAATTTATGCAGAAAGCTGCATCAAGCTGACAGATTAAACTAGAAAATATGTTTTCTCCGAAATATCATTTAACCAAACATGCAGATTTGTTGATATTGAGACATTTCATTAATCCATTTGGATTTTGCGAGTATAGTTGGCAGCTTGCTCTCTTCCTGTCTCTCCCCATCTCCGTAGGAATCGTTATATTCAACTTAGATATACTTAAATACCAATTTGCAGATTTAGTGTTTGATATTTTTGTTTTGACATCTAGTTTAAATTCAGTGTAAAACTCTGAAATTCCAAAATGACTCAAACCCAGAAGGAGATGTTTTTACCTTCAGCTATGTTTCTAACTACTTCATTGTCCAAATAAAAAAGGATTTTATCTCCATCCACAGCAGATGTTGATTTTATTTTCAGAATTGCAAGCAAACTGAAAAATAAGTTATTCAGACATTTTCCTTCCTGCATCTTCAGAAAAGTCACATAAAGTGTAATGTTATTTCAGAAGTCTCCGATGACAACATTTATATTGTAGTACTCATTGGTGTGCTCCAGTCTTGCAAATAATCAAAATATGTATGCCATTGGTACATGGCATGGAATGATCCAAGCAGTAGCACAAGACAGGGTCATCCTAAATTCCACAAAATATACAGTTATCAGTTAAAAATTATATTCTTTACCCAGCTATGAAGTTGCTACAGTACTCTCTTGTCTTCTTATGATTTTTGTGACTGCCCGGTCAATCAAAATCCAAATGAACAACTAGCTCTTGAAGACACTCTAGATTTGTCCGAGTCCTGTGAAGAGGTGGGAAATGATGAAGTAGTCTGTAACATCTGTGACTTCTTTTTCTGAAACCACTGCACTAAAATTTTGAAACATAGGAAGTGTTTGAAGACTTCGTTTTGGAAACTGTACTTCTATGATAAGTAAGCCCAGAACAATTTTAAAGGATATTACAATGTCTGTATGAGCAATCAAAAAATGCAAATGATCTAATAAGTTGGCACAGTATTTTATGTTCTGTCAGTGAAGCAAGACAGTGCAGCAAAATGCTGAGATGTAGAAGTCTAACCCTGCAGTGTTACAGGTAGCTGTTCTCTACCAGAGTTATTAGGGCTCTGCTTTCCTTGAGAAAGTGCAGAAATCCCTTTGCTTGCTTTAATCTCAATCTTGTACTCCACTTAATAAAAAACAAGAAGTAAACCCGGTGACAGACACTGTAATTAGATAATTTAGATTTTATTTTCCCTATATTTCGTTCCATTCTGTATTTTATCACTGTCTTCCTAATTAGGAAGATACCCATGATAGGTGAGAAAATTGCTTGGATACTGGAGGCCTTTTGTTGGTTTATTTTGAAGCAACAGAAGACAACTAAGTGACTATGAATGTTCATATTCAATGCTAAATATCAACATAATTAATGTTTAACAGTCATTTATTTTGTAAAAGCCATTAAAAAAAATTAAAAATTTCTCCCATACCAAATTATAAGATGGGGAGAGAACTTCTGCTAATGTAAATTGTTAGAAAGCCAGGGGTCTGTCTTAAGTTTTACAAGTCATATAAGTCTTATAAGAAAATCTATTAGGATGTGCAGTTTTTTCTCCTTTCTTTCTTTCTTTTTTCCTCTACAAAGCTAGCACATGACCCTCAGTGGAATTTTAGTTTTCAGCATTACATGTAGTAATATGTGAAATAAAGGTATAGGATGACCATTGCAGTCTAAACGTAAGACTCAATAGACCACTCGCATCTGTTTCTCATTACCACCTAGGTTGTTTCAAAAGAAAAACAAGATTTTTTTTTTTACCAATCGGACAGGCT
Organism: Rynchops niger; assembly: GCA_013400035.1. NCBI lineage: Eukaryota > Metazoa > Chordata > Aves > Charadriiformes > Laridae > Rynchops > Rynchops niger. Next base: position 117,936 of record VXBH01001036.1, read on the forward strand.
TCTGTTTGTGCAGACAGTGGATTAGACTGATTTTACATCAATATTCTTAGCAAAATTAGACAGATGTATTAGTAATCTTGCACCAGTCTGTGTGCTGACAAGCAATGCATGAGTAATGAAGAGGTCTTTCCAATGTGACCCTACTGCAGAGCACTAATGAACAGGGCTGTGCGTTATTAGTTGATAGTACATACCAGAATTAGAGCAAAGAAATGCAATTTAAGGTGCTGCTTACATATATAATGTTCTAGCTACTTTATTTTAGGGAACAGTAAAGGAATGCCCCTTCTGCGCTGGACCTGTGTAGCTAATGTTTTCCTTGTTTATTAAGAAATTAATGCTTTTTCAAGAAAAATGTAGAAAGCCACAAGAAATTATTTTTCCTAGCTTTACAGTCAAAAAGCAGACTATATGATGTGTAAAAATATTTCCATTTAAATTACAGTATGGATGAACAGACAGATGCTTAAAAAATAAACAGCCATGTTCAGCTAAAGGTAATGAACATTTTATATAGAAATGCAAATTCATTTCTGTTTTAGGTTTTGTCATCCACTGCTACCTCAGAATTAATAGTCAAACAAATAAACTGTTTTATGTCTTATTCTCTAACATATGCTAGCAGACCTTATATTTTGCTTCCTTTTTTGTGATTTGGTGAAAATGGGTAACAATGCTTACATGATGGAATACTTTTTTGCCTACTTTTGACTACAAATTAACCTTTCTTGTGTTTTGAAATTGCAATCAGTTCCACAGCAAGAGAGAGAAAAGTATATTATGGCATAAAATTTCAGCTCAGGGATACTGCGATCCGTAGGTGGTCATTCCAGTAAGATAATAGTTATGGGAAGATGTCATAAGTCTTTGGATTCAAATCATAATGGCACATCGCTGCAGTTTGGCAGTACTGACATGGACGTTTAAATCTGCTTTGCCAACATCCACAACACAGCCGTGCACTGGGGCAAAGGCAGATAATCACCACCCAGTGCAGACGCAATCTTTTCCTGGGGTATAGTGGCTGGTGAGATGAATTTTCCACTCCCGCAGACTTCTATCTGTGTGTGCACAGGTTTTCACTAGATGGTTACCAGAAGAATAGGTGAGGAAGGAGAGTTGTGATGAGTCGCTTGTTGGAAGTGGTGTGTGGCAGGGGGAATAGTGATGAAGTGTTTGCTCAAGGAGTCTTTGGCCCTTGGAGCAAAGCTCTTCAAAGACACAGCTCCAAAGACTTCTAAGGAGATTGCAAAACATTTTATAACCCATGCTACTGTGTACAAAAGTTTATCCCTCTCAACTTTTGAATTAAAGAGACGAGAATGATAGTTTAAAGGATGGTGCTCACTGCTCTTTTGAACTTTCATCTTTATACTAAACCTGTCTTTACCCCAGAACTGGAAGCTTTGGGGCAGTTCAGTTAACCTTTCTGGCTTAAGTTTCCAGTGTTCATTGCTTCACTTCCCAAAGATTCTTTCTAAGAGCAAACACAAATTGCTTTCTCTAAATACTGGCTTTGTAATTCATTTGATTGCCAACATAAGGCTTTCCATGTTACTGTTCTATTGCTTCAGAGTTTTATCATTTTCCACGTTACAATTTTTCCTTAAGTCTCTTAAATAATATTAAAATCACTTCATAAAATGCAATGCTTTTTCATTGTAATTGAATGATTATGTTTAGGATAAGGTACACCTAGTTATTTACAGAGCGTGAAATGATCAATCAGTTTCAGTTGACCAGCTAATTTGAGGAAACATCTGGTCTGTGGTCTGCATGTCCCTCAGATGCCTGAGGAAGCTGAGAAAAAGTGCTTGGAAGACAAGCAGTCTTCCTAGTCCAATACAGTCCAAAGTTATTTTGTTCCATTGAAAATGGTAGCAGGTTGGTCAATCAGATTGCCTCGGAAGTGGTTACGTCCAGGTTACACAGGTCTGTGAGGAATCTCAAGGCTACACATATTTGGAAGCACAGCAGATACGATTCTAATCCTCCCATCAAAAGTTGTCTACCAAAATGCCATTGCTTTCATCAAGATAAAAGTTAGCCCCTAATTTGTATTCTGAAGTCTGTACAGTTGTGGAAATAAAGGAAGAGATAAGTCATTCTTTTTCTTGCTGTTCTGTTCAATTTGCATAGTTTGGTTTCAATAAGAATTTGCTTGAGTATTGCTATTATATTCCAGTGAGACTAATGCTAAGGAAAGGATAAATTCTGGTGAGGTCTCTTCCAGTTTATGGAAGGGCTTATAGAATCATAGAATAGCCTATGTTGGAAGGGACATTTCAGATCATCTAGTCCAACCATCAACCTAACTCTGACAAAAACCATCACTAAAGTATATCTCTAAGCACTATGTCTATCTGTCTCTTAAATACCTCCAGGGATGGTGCCTCGACAGCTTCCTTGGGCAGCCTGTTCCAATGCTTAATAACCCTTTCGGTCAAGAAATTTGTCCTAATATCCAGTCTAAACCTCACCTGGAACAACTTGAGGCCACTTCCTCTTGTCCTGTCGCCTGCTACTTGGCAGAAAGGACCAACCGCCACCTCGCTACACCCTCCTTTCAGGTAGTTGTAGAGAGCAAGAAGGTCTCCCCTCAGCCTCCTTTTCTCCAGGCCGAACAACCCCAGCTCCCTCAGCCGCTCCTCAAAAGACTTGTTCTCCAGACCCCTCACCAGCTTCATTGCCCTTCTCTGGACCTGCTCCAGCACCTCAATGTCTTTTTTGTTTTGAGGGTCCCAAAACTGGACGCAGTACGCGAGGTGGGGCCTCACCAGTGCCGAGCACAGGACGACGGTCACTTCTCTAGTCCTGCTCACCACACTGTTCCTCATACAGGCCAGGATGCTGTTGGCCTCCTTGGTCACCTGGGCACACTGCTGGCTTTGTCTCATGTGGTTGCATGTATTTTTATGGGATTTCAATTTATGGTTCAAAAGTTAACTTCCAGATAAATGTTCCTGTGTTTTCCTCAGATTTTTAAAGGAATTTATGTCTTAAACCAGTGCTGTGAAGACAACAGACAGTATGTGGAAAAGCCATCTAATCCAGACAAATTGGATACCTTTTTCCACCAGTTCAGCAATGACTCTTCTGGCTAGCATCCCTCTCTGTGTATTGGAGATTAGCTGAATTAGTGTCCTGAGTGGTGCACCTTTATTTGTGAGAGTAATGTCACTTTAATACTTCTGTGTTGCAGGATTTTGCAAAGTGAATGTGTAAATTTCAGAGCAGGGAAATGCAAGAGGTTTACTTTTGTTCCTTATTCTGTTTTTACACTGGATATTTTAGAATATGAATCTTTTGTTTCTATTTATCTATTTTGCAATTCCTTTCGAACCTTTCGAAAAAATTTCCTTAGAAATTACAGCAATGTGTGCATGTACATATGTATGTGTACAGATGGCAGCATGCATGTGTGTATATGTTATGCATAAGTTCCCCAGTTGTAGGTTCTGATACAAGTTTGATGCTTTTAATGAAGTCACTGTAAATACTTTGGGAAAATAAGGACTCCCAAGGTTAATAAAGGTTGTGTGCAAGGTGTGGCCCTTTTGTTTATGCTTACAAAGATCAACATGTTTACAGGAACATTTATACAGACCAAACTAACCAGGCTTGAATTTCTTCTGGCCTGAAACCAAGTGCTAGGACTGGCGTGGAAAGCTGTTAGACTGTAGGTCCCTTTACCCTCACCAGTTCTGGGCAGTGGAGGAAATAATCCATGGTCTGATCCTGACCACAAAGGTAGAATAAAAGAAAGAAAGAAGGAGGCCCATTGGTCTGGATGGTGGCTGCCTTTCAGATATGCAACGTCACCCCACGTGAAGGTATTCTCCACACCAGAAGTGTCGATGAAGATTAAAGGGTTGTCCTCAACCTCCCCATCTTGTAGCCAGGGAGCCAGGGCTAGGAAGCCTGTGTGAAGTGAAAGCCCTTGGCTGTTGTCTGTGACAGGAAATTTTCATGCAAGGAAGGGAGGTGTTATCGCCGATGGTTGTCACTCCTGGACTGCTTTTGAGATGTGCGATACTTGGGATCTGCCTGTGGCATCACAGGATTAAGCTACACTCTCCCTGTACTTTCTGGACCAGAGTGCCATTCAAGAAACATCACCCTCACAGCAGAACAGGGCCAGAGTGGGACAATCCCACCGCTTGTTTCATACATATTTACTTTCAATTCATTATGTTTAACACACAGACATCTGACATACTCCAGGACACAGTTTTTCTGCTGCTTTGGAAGTCCCCTGGGGCTTCTGTATGGTCTCTGCTTGGACCCCATAACATAGCTACTAAGAGCAGCAGAAGTTTCCCTCTTTGGAAAAGTCATCTTTTGACCAGGAAAAACTGATGGGATAACCTTAAGGCTTCACTGACGGGAAGTGTGTGTTGTCACTGTGACCCTGCCCAAGTACCCGCTCCCACCTGTAGCATCTGAGTGAGCTGGCAGTGCTGCTGTCTTTAATTGAACTATTCATGAGGTTAAAGTAATTTAGCGTCATGAAATATGTATGTAACACTATGTTTTCAAAGTAGAAAAATAATGCAAATATATTTTGTTTTCTAAACAATTCCTTGTGTTCTATTTGTATAGTTTGTGTAGGCAATTTGTATAGTTTTTGTTGTGCAATTGTGATATGTGATTTAACTATATAAATATTTTGACAATAATCTGAACAAGTGATGTCTAATTAGTAAGCATTGCTTGAAAACAGCAAGTAAAATACTAACTAAAACTAATATATTTTCATTTTACTGACTGATGAACATCAACAATGTTTTTTAGACTATTATGAACTGATGTTTGTGTTTGCTGACTTGTCCACAAGCAGTTCAAACCATCGGAGTGCTCTACTATCCCACATGCTGAGTTTCATGCAGTTTACCATTATGCATCATGATTTTTGTAGAATGGGCATTAAAGCTTTACCTTATGTTGTGTTAGAGAGTCACAATGGCTATACACTGAGGATTTGTCATGCCTGACAAATCAAATAATAGCTTCTCATGTACTGGGACCACTACCCACCAGTACACTCCAAATTAAGCCATGAGGGGCATACTTAATCATATTCATTAGACGAGTATAGTTAGAGATGTAGAGGAAGAAATTCAAGTTGAGCGAATGTCGCAGAAAAAAACGAATCGCAGAAGCGCAGTTTTGAGCTGCAAACATCATACCTGGTAAATGCCTCTGTGAAGCTCCGATGCCCGTGCTCATGGAAGAAGCAGAGGAAGGGCATACGGTGGAGCCGTGTGTTTGCCCATGTCCTTGCCAGCACAGCCCAGCTCTGTGCAGACAGACCCTGCAGGTGCAGTGACTGTGGCTGCCGTGGGCTCCTAACACTGCACTGGAGTCAGTGCTAAGCGCTGCTGGAAATTAGGAGTCATTCTGTAACTCGTATGGGGCCTTTTTAGAAGGCTGTTGTCGTACGCTATTAAAGATTGCATCTCTTTGTGCTCTATTGACTAAAATTATAATTTAAACCTTTAAAATATACATCACAGTGTCTGTAGACTATAACATTAACAAGCTTGCACTATGCCAGGTTGACTGACAAGATAATGTATATTTAAATAAAAAATGACAGTGGGGCTCCACCAGATTTCCCTGAAATTCAAGCAGCAATTACACATTAGTCAGTCTTCTTTGTACCACAAATTAATGAAGAGATAGAACAATCAGCGAGGAAGCTCACAGCCAGAAAACATAGTTTACGTAAAGTGATCATTAATAGGAAGTCAATATTTACCACACTGTAAATATGCAAAGTCTTTTCTTTTTTTCAAAAGTCAAATACAGGGCCATGGTAAATGTCATTTCTCTACAGTGATGGCTACTGTAGCTGCAAACAGCTACCAAATAAATATACTGTCAAACACTATTAGTACTTGTGCTTGCTGCAGAAATTAGAAAAGCTTGCGTAGAGTTCTTAAATGAGGGCAGCATAAGTAGCTCTGGGCAATAATTCAGACTGTCCGATCTTGTCAGTTTTACAAGAGGACCGTGGCTAACAATATCTCTCTAGTACCAGGAATGGTGAGAGCAGCTTCGGATGGGATGCTCCATGTGGAAATTCAGGTTATGGGTTATCTCAGCGCTGCTACCTCAGATGGATACATCTTGCTTTTTTGTAGCGTTAATTGCAGAGGAAGGATCCTGTTGGAGGCAGCTAAACCTAGGCAGCGTCAGGGAGGTCAGTGTAATATTTAAGAATAAAGAGCTGACTATGTATGCAAGTGTTTCTTGCATTTAGTGATATAATTGCAAGGGTTCAGATGTCGTGGACTTTTGAAAGGGATCTTCAGGGTTACTTCAAGATCCTGGGTTAGATTTGCAATATGAGGTAAAGACCCTAAATGGCAATATTAACCTGCGTAGGTGGCAGTAAGTGTTGTACTGCCACTGAATAATGCCAGGAACTCACTGTTAAAGAGAAGTCATACTTCCAAATTAAAATTGCTGATGGATTTAAAAAGCATAAAATCAGCTGAAGTGAATAAAATAATAACTTCAGTGATAGTATTTAAAAAAAATAATCACACGTTCCTGTCAATGTACTGGAACAGGGACAAAATCTCGCTAACATAACAGAACTTTTTTATTCAGTTCCAAGGTGGAACTGCTTGAGAGCTTGTTTCCTCAGTTCAGTAAAACACATGGTGGACTTGACAAAGGATAATCCAAATCAATCACTGTCTAAACCTAAATTCATTATAGTATTGGAGTGATAACCATGTACTTAAGGTTGCACTGCCAGATTCAGACTCATAAAATGCTGTTATAGCCAACTAATAATGCTGAAATGCCAGTCATGTTTTTATTCAGGCAATGTTCAAAGTAATTAACAGGCAGATTCATTAAAATTAATACTGTAATTAATATAAAATGTTTTATGATTTCAAATGTCCTAGCATTTGTCTTAGCTGGAGGTGACTTCTTTCTGAAGCTGGATAAACTCTCAACAACCTTGAGGTTTACGACTAAAAGCAGTGCGTCTTTTTCACTTCGGGTAATGGATCGAAACTTTTTTTTTTAACACTTATAGCTGAAAGAGAGCTTAATTTTCAGCCCTTATATTTAGCATACTAACATGTTATATTTAACATAGTATATTCTTGAATGAAGAAATATGTTCTCTGTCTTCCTTGAAGATTATTTTAATTATTGTAAGTACTGTTTAAACCAGAGGGAAGTCAGAATGTAATCTGTGAATTCAGGGTTATAGTGAGGGTTCTACAGTTGCTGCTGAATTGGAGTAAGAATTGTGTATGTGTTTCAAAACGAACAAATTTATGTTTTATATAATTAGCTTTGAGATAGAGTCTTTAAAGTAGCACAATGCATATGTACTTGATATTTGCCAATTGTAGTAAGTTTTTTTGTGCTGGGGATTTCTAGAAAAGTGAGACTTTTTTTTTGGCCTATTTTCCAGATTTTTGACAAGAGACTTTTGGAACAAAATGCATATTTTTTTTTTTCAAATTATTCCTGTGGATTAAATTAAAATAAAATTAAAAATTAAAATTAAAGTCTTCAAGTAAAATAGGAAATTTTTACTTTGGATTAAGAAATGTTTATGCTTGTATTTTCATCCTTTGGAGCCAAAAAATCGAAATCTGTACTGTAGCCTGTTTTGAAATACTATTTTAACAAAAGAAGGAAAAGGAAATGGATGTTTCTCCTCTGAGCAAAGAGAAAGTTTCTTCCAAAAATTTTTCAAAATTACCTGCCGTTTCTAACCTACTTTATGCAGTATTTTCCGTAGTAGGAGAAGCACATTAAGATACCACAGCGTTAACTGACACCTCTCTCAGGATCAGTCTCACGTAGATGAATATTTTCTTGCGGCAAGAGAAGGTAATCATATTTGCAATAAGAAAAAAAATAAAGCTAATCTGGAGAAACAAATGCATTATCAGAGAAAACGCCTTTATGAGTTGGGTAAAACCAAGATGCTATTAAAGTTAATTTGCCTTTTGAAATTTCTGTTATATATGTTCTGTAGAGAGATGGTCTCACGTACCTGGGCACACTATTTGACAATACACCTAGGCTTTTCAATGTCTTTTGTCCTTCTCTGTGTTTTGAATAGATGTGATGTTGTATTATGTGGTGTTAGGAAATCATCATTATTTAATTACAGAAACCCTACTGATAATATTAAAAATGGAATATTATCTCCTCGGAAGAATCTATTATAGAAGTAACACTAGTCTGTAGTTTTGGAGGAGTGATACAAACCAGATGACCTTTGTGTCCACTATTGATTTGATTTAATCTAATTAAAAGCCAAATTAAATGGTCTCTGATGAAATGCAGATGAGCAAGAACTCAGCACATCATTTGGCTTCACAGTTCTTTATCATCAATGGCTCGCTTAGCAGTTAAGAACATTATGAAATCTTTCTAATACCTGATGTGCTCCCTGGTTTCCTAGTAGGAGCCACTTACGATGTGGTTGCAGGCGCCAGCCCCGAGTCATGTTGGGGTAGGCTGTCTGGCTGTGGTGCAAACCAGAAATGTACTTTCCTAGTTGAAGTACTAAAATATTCTGATGTGCTGTCTTGGAATGTCAGCTCAGATCCTTATCAGGCCATATGCTTTTCATTGCCATACATAGGCATGAAGGACAAGCCTCTCCACTGCTTTGTGTAAGGTGGGTATAAAGCACTGTCAGAGCCGCATCAGTGGTATGCAGCTCTTTCTCATACCGTTTTGGGGGTGTTTTTTGGCCATATGTAAGTGCTTGTAGGAAGTATGAGGCAGGGGAGCGTCAGCTTGAGTTTTTGGTTTGGAGACTGTACAGTGGGAGCTTGTGTTCTTTACTGTTTTTGACAGGGAAAGCCAGAGCTGGTACTGGTAGAGGTGTCTGAGTAAGTTCATGTGATTCAAATTGTTAGATAATAGTTTCTGGGATGATTAATTATCTTTATTGAAATAGTGCTACATTCCAATAACACTCTGCATGCAGCAAGTGAGATTGTGTTGTGGAGTTTTTTTGGGGGGCGGGGGAACAGATGCTTTAATTTTTTTGCTAGATCCCAACAGATCCTTGGGAACTAAAGGATTAATCCTTAGAAATCAAACCTGTGTGGTACTGAGCTAGAAAGACTACCCCTTTTATACTGAGATTTCTGTTTTGTTTATGCCATGTTTGTGAGTATGGCTGAGACTATACCTCTTGGTTTATATGTGCTTTGGCATTTTTGGTAGCATGGATATGCTGTGTAAATCATTTTCCTGAAAAAAACAGTAACGTATGTAAGGAGGTTTTACTTCTGCATAATCTGGCTGCCTTGTGTATTTTTCTCTGGACACTAAGGTATTGAAACCATCACATAGATTTATGACTTACTTGGAGGACTTAGAGCAGCTCAACAAGTTTTTTTATGTGCCCATTTGCTATCTATTTTAAGTGGACTTGGTAGATACTTTTTGTACCTGAGTCAGTGTGTAAATCCCTGAATATTATTTGTGCGTAAATTCTGTTTTGAAAGTATAACATTTATCATGGATTCAACTTTTCAGTCAAACAGAAGTGTAATGTTAGTATTAAGTCTTGATTTAGTATAAAATTGAATATTGAGTATATAAAATGCTGTATTTAGAATATGAAGTATACAGAAAAGTAGATAGCTGAGAGATGCTTATGTGAGTCATCAAAGAAGATTTAGGCTGCGAGGTGTCATATCATGAATGTGTCACACTTTGCTTTTCTAGTTCAGTTGTTCACTACCGAAAAGTCAGTCTGATGGAAGCATTTCATTTCAACAAGTCACAGATTGTGGTTGCCATGTGAATTGTATATTATTATTTGTGTTTATCGTTTGAAGGTGGTAACATCTAAGACACACTATGCTAGGCGCTGTAGCAGCATAAGGAAGCCAGTCGCTGGCCAAGGAGAGTTGTAAGATAAGATACCAGATGAATGATGGAGAGATTAGGAGTCCAAAAAAGAAAGAATAATCAGCAGTGCTGATATGGGTAGGTATTGGTAAGGTAGTAGTGATACCAAACGGAACAATATTTATAGATACATCAGTCATACTATCTGAGAAAAGAAAAAAATAGATATTTTGGCCTAAATTTTCAACTGCAAATGTCTAATATCAAGTATTTAAATTAATAGCTTGGGAGTTGTGAGAACGTTTTACCATTCTCACTGAAATTAACTGGTGTAGAGGCCTGAGGGCAGCTCTCACAATCAGGCCTGACTTTATGAATTCACATTTGGAGGTGTTGGCCTTTGTATCCTCCTCATATGTGTGTTTCTTAGTAGTTTGCATCCAGTGGTTTCTTGTAAAAGTTGTTTATTTACTACATAATGCTTATTATAGCAATTTCTCATGTTTCTAAGAGCACAGGAGGAAGGCAGAGCAAGATGAATCAAATTGTGGAGGAGAGACCTGTATCTATCCACAAATAGAAGTTAAACAGCTCATTTTTGCCAGGAGCATGAATATGTAAACCCTGCACAAAAATTTGCAACACTCTGTAATTATCTTCCTATTTAAGGGCAAAGCCCTGGCCCCCAGGAATTGAGCTCAGGAGAGGCTTTCTGGTATTTCTGATGTAGTGGCATTCAGGACTTGATGCTTACAAGAATGAAAACTTGGGAGACTGTCCATTCTTCTGAAGGATGCACTGGGAATTGCCCTTTAGCACCTATGGAGAAGGAAAATCAAGTCAGACATAAGTATTCTTGGATATAAATTGCTTTCAATACTGTTAGCAAAGCTGCACCCTTCTCATTTTCTCTGTGTCCCTTTCTGCCTCTGCACACAGCTTTCTTTCATGCATTTATTAAATATTAATTAGATGGTAATGTACTCTATTAAATTACAGGAAACATTCCTGTGATTTTATGCTTTGAGCTTTGCAAAATCAGTAAGGAAATACATTAAAACACTAGTACAGATGTAGTGTAGGTATATTCACTTCTGCCACATAAATCTGTACTGAATTTGTCTCATTGTCATAAAACCTCTAGAAAACTGACATTTTTGCACAAATGCAATAATAATAAAATCATAACAAAACAGAAGCACTTGTTCTTTCAGCCATCTTACTTAGGTAACTCACCCTTGGAGGGTATAAAATATCTTAGTAATTAAAAGACAAATGTAAACAGGATAAAATTATATAAATGATGTTTCAAGGTCAACTATATATTTGCAGATCTGACCCAGCCACTTTATGCACCTCCTGTGTGCCTGCAGCGATTGAGAAGGGTGCTGTATGCCCATGTTGAATTTGTGAAAGGGAAAAAGGCGTCAGAGGGCTTCAATTTGTGGTAGTTCTACCTTAGTTTTTGTGATCAGACTCCTGAGAAGAAGGCTTTCGCAGGTTGTCATCATTGGAACTTGCTGAAAACCAGCTAGAAACACCTTGTTTACAAAGGAGCTTTATGGCTTACGTGTGTAGATGCTGACTGCATGGTAGTATTGTTCAGGAAGCTCCTTAGGTGGTTTCTGATGCTGTGGCTGCAGTTTGTGCCAGCTGCAATGGCTGTGTCTGGGTGTTGGACCTAGAGGTCCAACACTAAGGTCTGGCTGTATACCCCACCTGTGCCTCAGATCCATACTACAACGCAAACTTACTTGTAAAATTGTATACTTACTTCTGTGTTCCTGAATTTATTTAATTTCTAGCTATAATTGCAGGTAGGAAACAAGGCAGATGATAGATAAAACTCACTTTAGATAAATAGTGAGATACTGAATGGCGTAAAGATGATGAGAATTATGCATATTCCCTAGCAAGTCTTTGCTAACAACAGCATATTACAAGGTAGATCAGCTAGTTTATAGCTCAAAGGAACAAGACTTTGAAGACTTGGAATTCAGTAAAGAATCAAAATGGACACTCTTCCAGAGTGCCTTCTGTACACCATATTTTTTCCCATGCCAATGCCCTGAAGTCTTCTCAACCTCCCCTCTTCTCTGGATCGTGTGCTTCCTTGTGTCATTCTCCCCACAGGACAGTCCTTCCTTCGGTTTTCCCTTGCATGGCAGTTTGAACACTTCGAGTTGTTTGCACAGGTCCCTCTCATTTCCTATCTCCACTGTGTCTTCATGTCCTCTGAGCTCTGCTGTCATCTTCACCTGCATCACTAGATCTTCACCTTCGTGAGATATGTTGTAGAGCACTTGTGGCATAAAGAGATTCTGGCAGATCTTCAGCCTTGCGGGTTTGGCATCCTGTCACTTTTATGTCTGGAGAAGATCTTTCTGTGAAGGCAGCTGCAAGAGTGTGCCCCATACTGAGATAGTTCACAACTTATTTGGGAAGGTGTCCTTAGAGAATAAAAGTGGCACTGTTACTGTTTTACCCATTGTTAATTTAGAAGATGCCTGCCATGAAACCTATGCTCATTTGGAGCATAAGTGCATATTATTTGCTTGAACAGTTACAATATCCCTTCTGTCATATATGCTGGTTACTAAAAATGTTAGTTCAGTTTTTCATTACTTACTCTTTGTGCAGCTGCTAAAGCAGAAGCTTTGTCATAATGCTGCCTACACTATTTTCTAACATAGAAGAGAACTAGTAAAAAGTATCGTTAGGATGCTAAAAAAATCCAGTGTCTCTTTTGGACTGCATTAATTATAAATTCTAAATCCTGAACAGAGACCCCACTTCATGGGCTTAATTCCGTAGCCTTCCATGAAGGTGTTTTCTTTTGTAGAGAGGGGTTTTTTTGCTTACTTTTAGTGTTACTGTAATGTGTGTACAATCTTAAAGAAAAAAATAACATCCTGCACTCGTAAGCTGAACATGGTACAGAATCAGGGAACAATAGTTTTGCAACAGACAGAAATACAATTGAGTTGCATTATGTCCTATGTGGCATTAGCGAACATATGAATTGATCTGATGTTACTTTTTCTTCTGGTTGTCACCAGCTGGATCACCACATTTATATACACCAGTCATCTGCCTTATTTCTACTTTATGTTATCCCATGTGAAGTAAACAGCACTAAGTAAACAGCAGAATGGTTCAATGTCCTGTGCTGATTTATGAACACATGCAATACAGCAACGAAATCAGAAGCAATTACGGTGTAAAAGAAAAAAATGTCATTTTTGTGTACACTAGGAAACCTGAAATTGTATTGCCAGTTTGGAGTAATTGTGCAGTGAAGCCCTTTCTCATGAGAGGATTTTAGTATCTAATTAACGGCGCTGTTCCTTGCTCGGATTTGGACCCCTACCCTGAATGAAACAGTAGGTGTGCTACACGCTTGGTTGAGGGAGCAAAGGCTGATCTGGTCAGCGGTTCACCCACATGACCTTTACATTTCCCTGCTGGAGTGTGTGGGGTCCATTTCCTCACTTGCCTCCTCTGAGGAGGGAGGGGTAGAGTATCTCCTGCTTAGGATGCACGCACTTAACTCCTTTTAATCCTTTTGGGAGTTACAATGTGGTATTAAAGTAAGTATATACTTTTAATCTCTAAAGCAGCCCTCCAAGAGGTAACCGGAATTTATGGGTCTTATCAATTTGCAGCAGTGCAGGTGAATAAAGAGAGTCTTTAAAATAAAGCAACTGCTGACTCAGCCTAGATAGAAGCTCAGGAGTAAAACTGAAAATTCAGCAGTGCTAGTCCCTCCTCGTCTATCAGCTGATTTAAAGTATTATCCTTTTCCTGCTAATCCTCAGAGACTGGTGTAATGTAAAGAATTGGAGATATGGGTGTCTAAATAACAGGAGATCACTAGTGTTTAGAGAGCCTTTAAAGGGTAGCTCCTCAGGGTATCCTCCCACAGCTGACAGGGAGAAATTCAAAATATTAAGGTTTACTTTACATCTGAAAGCTAACAAAACTGCTCGGGTAAATTCAATAGAGCTCACTAACATGGAGATGGTTCAGATAGATTTCCTTTGCTATCAAAAAGTGGTAGGAGCATCTGCACTTGATCACTTTTATATTTTGATTACTTGAGACAAGTAAGGTTTGAGAGTCATCCTAATTTGAATAACAGCTATCCAAATAGCTCACTGCCAATGTGTTGAATAACAGCATCGTTGTGCAACATCAGATTTATGTAATATGCTATTGTCAGGTGATAGATAACAGAAATGCAAGTTTGTTGTATGGTACTGAGGTGAGCACATTTTGAATCCACATTTGAGGGCCAACCTTAATTAAATGAAAGAACACTTCAACCTACAAATAATTATGTTACACTTCCAGTCATCCAAATGGCTCAAATGTCTGCTTAATGTTTGTAAATATGTTGGAAAATGGATCCTAACATACCGTTTAGGAATAAATACCGAAGTCGTAGATGCTGTTCCTGCTGATAATTTTAAATTAACATACTTTCAAACAGTTATGTTTATTTCCTTAGGTACCGGTGATATGATGAGTAATAGGAAAAAAGTACAGTGGAATAAGAGGGCTCATATATAGAAAATAAATACTATTCCATAGAGTTAATAAAAAAGAGCAATGGTTTCTTGAAAATGTGAAAATGTTCAATGGGGATTCTGATATTCTGCTGTCAATTCCTTTATAGTATCAGGTGCTTGATTAATTATTTCTAGAAAATAATGGCCTTATAGTTGTGTCACTTAATATTTTTTTCTTTCTAGTTGTCTAACACAATTCTGCGTGTTAGACGTTATTCAGGGTACTTTAAGGACCAGAATCTTGTTCGTAGTGGTCAGGCAAGGGATTTTTCAGGTATCATTCACAAGTGTTACGTCCCAGAAGAAACTAACTACATTGCAATTTTTATGACCATATTGCAGCCAACTTCTTAGTTTTAAAATGATAAATAACATTGAATGTTATATTTTAAGGTTGCAGAAATTCCAATATTTCTGCGTTTTATTCTCATAACCCTTTACACATTGCTTTTGAATAAAATGTGCACCTGCCTACTAAACGCCTACTGCACTATGTAGAATGCAAGAAACAAGTACTATGAACAGAATTCCATAAAGTAAATATTGCCTATAGTTGTAGATACAGAGGCATTTTGAAATTGCAAATGCAATGAAAAAATGCAGATAAAAAGACTCTGTGCTTGCAGATATTTATGGAGAAATTTCCTGTATCATTAGATGCCTCTTTTCATTCATAATACGGAAAAGCAGAGAGGTGCACCTGGTGTTTCTGGTGAAAGAAATCACACTCAATTTTTTCAACTTACTGAAATTTAACGTATCCATGATCTGAATAACAGCTTTTACAACAAAAACCTTTACGGGCTTATTCTGAAGACATGAGACAAAATATCAGAACAATTAAGTGCATGCATAAATCCAGATAACAACGGGGGGAAGTCTGTAAAATCTTTATGAACCTGGGACGTGTTTTGATTACTGCTCTATATAGAGAAAATACTTTTGTAAGAATGCATGATATCTGCAGTTAAATTACAAAGAAGATTATATTACACAAAATGAAGAAATGCAAGTCTGAAGTTTATGTTCATGACTTCAGTGTCTAGACATCTGTATTTCACCTCAGAAGTGAAATAAAAGCTGAACCCTAAATCAGTTGCCACTCATTATAATTTACATGTATATAGGGAGAAGTGAATGAAACAGTAGAAAAATATAATTTACTGTCTTTTCTTAAAGAATTGCCTGTAAAATTTTTTGTCTTAACTTACAGTTGATGTCCTTCAAGGACGAGAATTTGCAAAGCGGGTCCTGGCATGGGTCAGGAGGCTCCATAGAAAATGGTTCATGTGTAGCATTGGGAAATTTTGACCTCACATTGTTGTTAAGTGAATTCCCTGGCTGTCCTTTTCTGGAGTTAGCTGACGATGTTTTTAATGCTGGTAACCCAACTCCATGTTATAGCCTAAGACTGCTGTCATACAACTTACCTATTCCCCTGACCTTTTTCTTGTTTGAGTGTGGAGTCAACCATGTTAGATTGAAATGCCTTCGCTGTTGATTTAAGATGAAAAAAAGAAGATTTTGCATTCGGATGTTGAGTTTAGGAAGCACTCGTGGGTTCCATTTCATTCACTTTGCTGTTGTCATGGTGATCTCCAACATGGAGGTGGTAAAACATGGCCTGAGGTAATAACATTTGCAGCTCTTCCAGCTGCCTGCAAAGGAAGTAAATGTCTGTGACCTTAGACTCTAGGATGTAGTTTTTTAATAAGTGATGTATTTCAGTCCCTGAAATAAATGTAATTTTTTTAAATTAACCGTTTGAAATGTATATTTATTTAAGTGTATAGGACCATACCTTCATTCCAGTGTAGTTAACAGTATTGAATGTAACTGCATGTTTATGCTCTGAGAATGTATATCTCAGTTCTTCACTTTCCCCAGGCAGACTCTGAGTTCCTGCAATCCTGCCAGGTCCAACAGTAGCGACAGTCTTGTAAACATGAGAGTTTTCTCCATAAATCTGTCCTTGAAAGATAAATCTATGCATTTAGCCTCCTATCATTCTGTTCAGCACTTACCGCTGGAAATACAATGTTGCACTATTCAGTGGGTCAAATTTAGATTAAGTCTTCAGATCAGGGCTGTAATTTCTCCATTTACATCTGTGATGCTATGTAAAGATGTTGCGTTATTGACCTAAATCAAACTTATCAGATGTTTTTTGTTCAATAAGGGTTGGTGAGGCTTCCTGATTGCAAGGTGAGTAGGATGGGGAGAAAAAAGTGCATTGCTGGAGGGACTGGAGACCTTTTTTCAGTCTTTGCATTTTCTGAGGAGCTATGTGAGGAAATAGTGAAGGATAAAGGAATTGCGTAGTGTTTCCAAGGCCTCTAGTTTCTTTTGCAATGCCTTAAAGGAGTGTGAAGGAAATGGACCATTTCCCAGGATCTCTTCTGTTCGAGAGACATGCTCAAAGGCTCTGTGAAGAACGTTCTGCTGGTGCCTGAGGGCCAAGATAATGGGGGACTCTTCCAGCAGGCCTCAGATTTCCTTTGTGCCTAAGGTGCTACTTTGACACATTAAATGACCTTAGAATGGGCGTAGCCAACAAGATGACTTGTGGCAATGTCCATTGGGATCTGAGGTCATATCTGGTACATTGCACTGCCTTGTCTCTCTGCAGCTCAGAAAAATCTCCCTTTGCATCTCAGATTAATCCTTCCTTTAGGTGATGTTTCTATCTTTATCTAGCCCTTCTTACATGACTTCAGTCTTCTTAAACTATGAAATATATTCCTTCAGCACTGGAAGAAGACCTGCCAATGTATCTGTCACTGGTCCCAATTCAGACTGTGGGAAGGCGGCAGGCTGGTTGCTGCAGAACTGTCCCAGCAGTTAAATCTGTATCTGTCAAAACTGATGTTTCATTTCTCTCTACATTTTTCTATTCGCATCTCCAAACTTGGAAACTGAGTCTTAGAGTTCTATGAGTTTTGTACTGATGATCACAGTTTTGTTCTTTGGACCTAAAAGCTTAGGACAATTCTGGACTAGGCTTTCGTCTTGGACAACCTGTGTCCAAGTCTTAGCCTGCATGGCTGTGTGTGGTTCCTATCTATAATGCTCACACAGCCAGCAAAGCTGAAACAAGTTCTAGTTAGTGATCATGGAGTAGAAGATTTATGTACAGAACTTAATGTACAGTCAATATTAATTAGGTTTTAGCTATACTCATGCATACATGTAAGTGATCTGATATTTTATCACTCGATAGATGAACTGAGCTAACTTAACAAAAGAAGTTATATGGGAGGATAGAACATAGTTGCTGTTATTGGTTTTGAATGTAAGACAGAGGCCCTCGGCATGCATAGTGTCTGAGTGGGAAAGATGGAGGTTTGGTGAGTGCAACGTGTGGGATTTTGTGGCAGGAGGTGTTCCTGAGGTTCTCCTGAAACGTTTCCCATAGCGCATGTGAGTGTGGAGCTAGCCAGATATCCTATGAGCCAGCGTTGGTATACATAGTTCAAAGAATTAAAAAGTTAATGTAACTGCTTTAGAATAATGCAAAGGGAAATAGATTTAATTAAGGAATATATCTCTCATATATATATGAGCTTATATATATAAACATCTAAAATTGTTCCTGGAAACAGCACTGAGCAGAGTTTTGGAGTTTCTCTCATTTGATTGAAAAAGCCATAACAGCATCTGTGGAATTCTGAGACTTGAACTCACGGAGGAGGACTAGAGGGCAAAGTCAGACAGTTGTTTGGTATGCATTTGCAAGCTCAGTTTCAGTTTGATCTTAAAATAAAGTTGTAGCTAGGTGCACTTAACCGTACGTCAGTGCCTCTGGATGGCATGGCGGAGGTCTGGCATTTAACAATTATTTTTTTTTTCTGCAGAGTCTTCCTGGGCAAAGGATTGTATTTGAATAATCTGCTGCCATTTTATTCATGCTTTCCCCGGTATGAAAATTGTGAAAGGGGAGAGGGGGTTGTTGTCCCAAACATATTGAGGCATTAACCAAGTTAGCTGCTTGTTTCAGAATTATAACTGATGCAAACATATAAGAAGTTTGTTTTCCACTGTTTTTTGTAACTGATTTGCTTTTCACCATTTTTTGCAACTTGGTAATTATAAAATTAGTATTACTGATGATAGCTTTAGAACAGGAAGGTATAGTAGTTTATTTAGCATCTCTTCCTTCTGCTTTAAGTTGCCTTAAGCTACTGGAAAAAATTATTTATTATGTCACAAAATTTCCTGCCTTATTAGTTAAAGGAAAATATTCCCCTACAGTTATTTTCACATGTAATGCTATTTCCCATATTTCACAAGCTGTTTGGAGTTTAAACTTAATCGTATTTGCCTCTCCGTCACTAAGGCTTTTTAGAATTACCTTAGAGATCTAGATCTTATTTGGGTATTTATGGCATAATTAGATTTGACGTATCATACTTTGTTTATCTCAGATAATGCCTAAAGGCTTGATTCTGATCTGAGATCTGCAGAGGCATAGCACCAAATCTGGAATAAATTCTGTATTGGAGATGCTAATAGCAGCCTCTGTCCAAAATAATTACTCTGCTCTCCTCCTGTCTGCTAAAAAAGGAGTGGAGACAGTCTGCAGGATTTTAGTCTTTTGTGATGGTGCTCTCCATATGTATTATTGTATAGCTAACATAATACATTTTATTTACTGGAATAAATATGGGTTTGAACCTTCAAATACACCCTGCCACAACCAGACCTGATAACTTGTACTTTTGCTTCGTATTTTTTCTCCATATTTTTAATAACGCAGAGATCCAGATATAAAATTCAGCATTCCTGGAAAGTCAGTCTGGGCTGGTACTGCTCCCCAGAGAACTTTGTTCTCATGGATCAATGTATTAATCATCACCCAGAATTTGTAGTTTACCCCCAGTAAATGAAAAATATTTTTGGTTCTCTTTCTCCACGTGCATTCTCCAAGGATAACACTAGGCATGTGAATGCCATGAATTCGCATCTTTCTTCGTTTTAAAAAAGTTTGGTGTGGTGATACCATGCTATAGGTACTCCCCATAGCACTACAGCTAGTGCTGTAGTACTAGAAAGAGTATTGCAATACGTATTGGCTGGAGATGCATCAGGTCTTACTTCTGGTTATTTGTGTTTGGAGCGCACTGAATTAAATATGGAAAGTGTTATGTTTCCGTGTTGTGCATGTGTTGGCAAAATTCTGTCATCATCCTCTCCCCAGACACATATTTCTCCCAAGAGATTTGGTAACGTGCTAATATCTGTCACCAAGCTGGTTTACCATGTTGATCGTGAAGGCTGGTTGTATTCGAAGGCGGGTTTGCCCTCATTGAGTAAAAGGCATGGGGAACCTTCCTGTGTTCAGCTCTGAGAACAGAGTATACAACAGGAAAACCCTGGTGTAAATAGGTTTACGTGTGTACTGCTTTTGGTTGAAACCCAAAAATACATTTGCCAGAAAATCAGAGCTGGTTCTCCAGCTGAGAGATGGGCCGCTTTGTACTCGAGCCAGGCTTTGCTCTTCCCTAATTTAGGTGTTGTGTAATGCCATCTATGGACTCTGTTGTTAGGAAATGTATGTCAGATTCATAATCGTCTGTTTGTGGCATTTGAACCCTGATCTGTGTAAATTAAACTCAGTGGCTGTATTCAGACTTTATGGCTGCTGTCACATTTGTGAAATGGGCCCTTCTAGAAATGTGTAAGACTCACAGAATATTTATGTATAGGCAGTCTCTTTGAAGACATGTAATGCATTTGTGGATTTCCTGAATGAGATAAATTAGGGGAGAGGTATTTTTGAATAATCTGTTTTAACAGTTCGAAAACTTTCAATTGTGTTTTGAAGGCTACTTATAATGTTATATTTTTATGGAAAAACAATATGCTAAATTAAAGTTTGCTAACATGCAATACATGTTTGGGCTACACCTAAAAAGATCAATGCACATAAAATATTCTGCAATTCTCATAAAAATACAGGCACACAGACTGATTTTTCTTGACTAACCTTTAGATGCAAAATGCTGGTTTAGTATTCATAAGGCAGAGGGTAATGCCTTGCTTTTTGACTTTGGGTGCACTTGTGAAAAAAAAAATGGGTGATGCTGAAAATTACTGTTTCGGTAGAATTTAATTTCTTATTGGACTGTTTGTGTGGTTTCGGAGAAATATGGCTTTATTAAGAAAAGACAAATGAATAGCCTTTACTCAATATTCAGAGGTTCTGCATACACTAATTAGTACTATATTATTTCTCAGATTTTCAAATTATAGTGTACAAATAAATTTTAATTGCTAATGATTTATACAATAGTTATTAATTTCATTATTACAGAATGTTGATACTGTGGAAAATTATTAATGCAGTAAGTATTTTAGGCAAGAGTAGGGCAATAATTATTGTTACTATTCGTATTCCAGTATTATCTAAAATTTACTGAATCCTTTAGAAATGCAGAGGACAGCACAGCTTGCATCTTAAAAAATGCATAAATTGGCAAGAACAGATGTATATGCAGAGAGTCAGATTGATGCTAGGCAAATGTCTCATTATTTACAGGTTTGCTCCTGTCTGATTCCAGATTTAACACATTTGTGGTCTTTAAGCCGTTGCTGTCTGCACTAATCCATCTAAGTCAGGAGTAACCAGCCTGTGGCTCTTGAGTAGCCTCCGCGCAGCCCCCTGCAGCGTTGTGTGCAGGACCATGGTGAGGCGATCCATCACAGGCACCACAGGATAAATAAACCCCACAGCTGTGGGAGCAAGCGGATGCCACCGAGGATAGCCAGGCACCCCAGGGCCATGCTCACACCCAGCCCCGGCTGGTCTGGGATGGGAAATGCTCCCATGTCATCCTTTGCATAAGAACTACTTGAGAGCTTTCAACCTGCTTCCCAGCTCCACTGCCTCCTAGCCCCATGTGGGGACCTTCTGTCTCCTACCTTCACGCTCATGAAGCTCCCAATATGTTACGTGTAGCATCAGGATGTTGGGCTGCTTCTAGCTATTTTCCTACAACACTTCTGGCTAGATGAATGCGGGCTTCATATCTGTGCCCCCAACCATGCATATCTGAGAGCTGCCATAAGGAAGAAGAGCGTCTCTAGGAGAAACCTGGTAGGGACTGGGGAGCTTTTCCAAACATTTCAAAGCGGGTGATTGCATTGGAATGGAAGCATGGAGGGAAGTGAAGGTGCATCAGTGAGAAATGCAACAAATGAGGCATAAATAATGCCTTCATGACTATTTGCTTTCAATTTGCTGCAGCTGGAGATCTCAGAAGTAAGACTAGTGAGAGCTCAGAGGTGAGGCTGTGATGAGAAGAAGCAAGGGAGACCTTGTCAGAGACGACTTTTATATGGAGCAGAAAGGAATGAGTGTGATCTCTGTCAGGGCAGTGTTCAGGCATCTCTCTGAATCAGGTTGGTGAAGGCGTAATAGGAGGACAAAGAAAAGAAAACATCTTAGATGCAATGTGAGGAAAAAAGCACTAAGTATCAGACCTGACTTTTGGAGTTGAGGGAGGTGAGGAAAAGGGGTCAAAATTATGTTGGGCTATATCAGAACTGCATAGAGAAGTGTAAGTGATTGGAGGAAACAGAAGAGATCTGTTTTGCCATGGTGAGTCTGAGCAGATACCGTGAAGTTATGAGTTAGGTAGATTTATGGAACTGAATAAATGGAGACAGGCAATCACTGAAGAAGCAGCTTTGCTTTGAGTCACCTCTACAACACTATTACTGAGCAGTCTTTGAACGAGCAAAGTTGCAAAAAAAAAAGTGAAAAAAGGCAGCTTCAAGGGGAGGAATTTAAGAAAAAATTATGTGAGGCTTGGGTGTTGCAGAAGAGAGGAAATCTGTGATTATGGGTAGACGCTGCATTTGTCTGAGCGGAAAAAATAGTGACCATTCTTGCCGTTTTCCAGTTTCTCAGCTGAGACCAAATTAACATATGTCAATGGATTTGAATTTACAGCAGCTGAAAATCAGACCTTCAATACTGAAACAAGGTGGCATATGTAAAATGGACAGAGAGACCCAATAAATAACTTATTTGACCTTTATATATTATTTATAAACGGCTACGCGTGCAAAGTGCTAAGCACCTTCCATTTTGAATAACCAGCCTGCAGGAGCTACTAGTAAAAGCATTGCTTCAGTCTAGCAAGGAAGGAAGCCAGGTTAATTTATCCCATTCAGTAGGATACGGTGTGTTCTGTTGCCTTATGGAGATGAACCAGTTTTGTTGTGATACCCAAGAGAAAATTTTAAATGAATCAATGCAAAAAGTAACTGTGCCTGTGTGGAAATGATGGCAAAACAAAATAAGAAAAATAATTATAGTACTCTACTACGTAGCTTAAATATGGTTTACGTTTAGGACTTTGTCTGCAAGATTAAACAAAACCCAACAACTGTAAGGTAGATGAACCTGAAGTTCTGGTTTGTGCAAAGGTGTTAGCTCAGATTGGACCATCTAGGAAACTCATTGCAGGTCAAGCAATTATTTATATAAGGTACCACTTCCACACCAAAGAGAAGCAGCAAATGGAAGCTGTTGCAGTTGTGTAATTCCTCACAGGTTTACAGTCACAGTCAGGATTTGCAGGATTCTGCACTGGGTCATTTTCATGTCGGTGTTGTTTTTCCCCTTCCTCACAGAATTTTCCCAGTGTTTAGCTTGCAGTTCAGTGTGTCTGAGGCAGCAGAGCTTTTGTCTTTGCTTTTGGGACAGTTTGTCTACACGTTGCAGTGGCAGGATGGGTCCTTCATGTTCATCTTAAATCATCCCTTACATTCATTCTGTCCTGCTTGATTGTACAACTCATCCAAACCTAAGTATCTTCTGTTATTTACATGTATGCAGACTAACAGCTACTACTTTTCCATCCTTTATGAATGTATTTCTGATTACATACGCTTTGAGGAAGCAAATTTAAAATTAATTTTTCTTTGGAGTTTTGTTTCTCCTCTCTGTTCCCTTCTCCCCTTTGTATATTTGTGTTGATTTTTTTTCTTAAAGATGTGTTAAAGAAGAATCTCATGAAGAGCGGGGTGGGTTGACCTCAGCTAAGGACCAAATGCCCGCCAGCCGCTCTCTCACTCTCCCCCTCAACAGGACAGCGAGAGAAAATTAAAGTTTCTGGGTCGGGATAAGGAGAGGGAGATCCCTTAGCAATTACTGTCGTGGGCAAAGCAGACTTGACTTGGGGCAAATTAATTAAGCACCTTTTCCCAGGCTCACCTGCACTCCCTCCCTCCTGAGTGCTTCACCCCGGCCCTGGGTGGCGCGGCTGCCTTCTTGTCTGAGGGGCTGAGCTGTGCCCGGCGGCGGGGCTGCTGGAGCCGGCTGGAACCGGGCCCTCCTCACAGTGGCCCCCGCAGCCCCCCCTGCCAGCACCCGGGCACCAACACCCCGTGCAGAGGCACGGTTCAGTGAAAACATCCACAGGAGTATTTCGCTTCCCAACCCCAGGTGCATTTTCTCCGTTCTGTTTTCCAGCAATTCTGGACTAAAGCTTTTTCCTGTGTGGGTGTGTGTATGAAAGCTCATTTTCTCTTTATATAAATAAAGTTGATATTTTTCAAATTATGTTATTTGATTCCTAAACTACTGCTGCTTCTTGCTCAAGTTTCTCTTTTCCCCCGGTTGTTCCCTCCATATTTTTTTCCCTCACAATCAATTCTTAAATAAGGTTTACTGCTCTGTATTTATCATTATTACTCTGTCATTTGGTGGACTGTTAGAGCTTCCCCATAGCTTTTATTAAGTAGAAAAGATCTAGTCCTGTCACTAGGCCCATTCACTTCTTTCTTTTTGCAAGAGCTAATGAACCTGCTTGGTGCCTCCCCGAACCCTCTTGGAGCCTCTTTTGCTCTTTTGGACAGCAGTACCAGTTCCAGCTTTCTTTTTGCTATTCTTGTCCATTGCCTTTGGGGGTAAACTTGCTTTCCTTCTTGGGCATCCTTTTTTGGTTTTCCATGGGCAAGGTTGTTTTCTTCAACCTCAGATATTTGGTTGTACCGGCATGACTATACTACCTGCTTCGCATTTTTCACTTGAATATTTCTCTTACAGGTTTTGACAAATACATATATAACATTTATTATATATATTATGGTTTATGTATTATACATATTAACATTTCCTACCCTTATATTTTAACCACCGTTATAAAGCATAAAATGTCTTTCCCAGACTCTTATCACTGTACTCTTGATTGAAAACTATAAATGTTACTCCGTACAACATGAGCTATCCTATATTCTGATTATTTCAACCTTTTCCTTTTTTACAGCCACACATAATTTAATTGTTGGAGTCTTCTGTCAATACGACAACTGAGATTGAAAGTGGGAATATTTAGACTCTGAAGCTGATTTTTTGGGGGGAGCTAGTTAGACTTTCCTGATCTGAGGCAAGCTTCACTGTATCATTGTTGAGTCCATCTCTGGACAGCTTGTGAGCTGAACATACACTGAGCCGTGAATACCTGATTACAGCTTAATGAAATGTTATGTCCCAAAGTCTAAAAATATGATCACTTCAGGGCTCTATTTAACAAGTTGTCCAAAACCCGAGTCATTGAATCTTAATTGCAGGACAACTAGTATTTTGTGAAATCCAAGTCAACTGTTCTTGTCTTAAAAAAATGATGACTTCATATTGTTGTCCTTTGAAAACTGCTATATGTTTTGATGTGCTTATTTCAACTCTTGATGGTGATGAAGGTATATGTATTATTTATGATCACTGAAATGTCAGGTGTATTTTCAGTTGCATAGCTCTCAAAGATAGACTGCTCAATTCATGTCAGTTTTTTTAAGTAGCACTGGTGGTTTACAGCCAAACCACATGTTCAAAAATTCCATTTCTGCTGTGTTGTTGTTTCCTTCTCCCCTCTACCCCAGCTGCAGCTCTTGTAATGACCATGGTCAAGAGGCCAGGGGAAACGTTGTGTTCCATCATTGGAAATATAGTCTGCCTAGAGAGTTCTGTCCCAAGTGAGAATGAAAAATTGACTGAAGAAGGCAACGGCTAAGGATGGACAATTCCGAAACAAAACTTTCTGAGTCAGTTTAAAAAAAAAAGAAATATTTTGATTTTATTTGCAATGTTTGTTTTGATTTTACTGATGAAAAGATTGAAGTTTTCTGGTAGTTGAAGCAGTTGGCAGAGACTTCTAATTTTATAGAAATTATGTTTTCCTGATAATATTCCTATTTAGGAGACGTCAGAAAATGAGATAGCTTTTTTGGTCACAGTGTACACTGTGACATTACCCTTGTGCCTCTTTTATTGAAATTAGAACCAGTAGTTCTCATTAGATGCTTTTATTGTTTTAATATTATTCAGCAGTCTTTGTTTTTTGACATGTGGAAGATGTCCATGAGATGAACAGACGAAAATTACAGAAAATAAGGTCAGTAAGTAATCATCTGTACAATCAAAAGAACTTCATGTTGTTTACAAAATCCAACACAGACAAATGTCACAATTTCTGATAACTTTTTCTCGTGTTAAATAAAAAGAACAAAAATAATTATAGCAGATAATAACTTGAACTATTATAATTTGAATGTGTGTATATATACACACATGTAACTAACTACCTTTTTACCTTGTTATTTGTGTACTGTTACGTTTTGTCCCTATTATGTGTCTAAAAAATGTACATAATGTAGTCAATGTAATTTAAAGACAGTAGTCTCAGAAAAAGAGAGAATATATGTTGTCTTTATCTGTGTGATACAGTGCATACAATAGCACAAAGAGAAAAATTGGTAGCATTGTGGTTTAAGAGAGGGACCTCAATATCAGAGACCGCTTAAGGCATATCTCGCTAGCTACCTGATTGCTCAGCATTTTGCAGAAGATGGGAATTACACTGAAAGCAAACTTAACGTGTTTTGTACAAATTACTCACTATTTCTTCGCTGCAGGGCTATTGCAAAAAACAACTTGCACTTTTCAGTTTTTCGCAGAGGAGCTTTTATGATCACAGGCAGTGATAACCTTGCTTCACCCAACCAGATGAGTGTAAATCAGAACAGTGTGTTTGGTACTAAACAGCCGGTGTCAGACAAAACATAAGCATCAGGAGGAGCCTAAAGTGCTGGTGTTTTCCTCAGTAACAGTCAGTTCATTTCTTTATTTCTAAGGAAAAGCATTCCTATCCATTACACACCTCATCGTGAAGCACTCTGTGCTGGTAGAGTCTTATCCTTCACGGAAATACCCATTTCAGAGTTTAAAAAAATCACCACTCCATTTCTTGTGTTGGTGAATCCAAACTTCTTCTAATTCAGACATACATCCATGTGATATTCCTTAAATGCGAAATTGAACTATATTTAAAAGACCTGCATGTATTTTTTCACAGTCTTCCCATTAACGTCAGTGAATGGAATTGCTTAAAGAAGTAAGTCGTATGTCTACGTAGCCTCCTAATTTTTTTTATGAAGGGATCTGCTGCGTCTGCACAAGAAATTATTTCCACAAGTATTCTGTTAGATCTCTGTTTCACCATTTACTTTCTTGAGGTAATATGAAGGTGTGACAGTAAATAGACAATAGTACGACAGGGTGAAATAATAGCCTCTAGAGCAAACTCTTAGCCCTATTCTGATATGTCTAGACTTATGCCTTAGGCTATGTACAGTGTCAAATAATCAAATTGTGCTGTTTAAAATACTCATTGATATATGTTGATTTATTTTCTGATGCTGAGGGATGACTTCAGGCTAGATTTTGCCTTTGCGTGTGCACGAGCAATTCCCACTGACTTTGAAGCAAGGTGACTCCACACAGGAGCAGGAGGATATTGTCCCTCAGCTTTTATGGCAATGCAATTATTTAATCAATCAGAGTTGTGTTTTTGTGACACCTCATAGTGCACCCAATCAATAATAAATGATCAGTCAGTATTTCTGTGTGAATAAAACATGTTCCTTTTGTTAATAATGTTATGTCATAGGCTCACCTATGCATAAGCAGGCATGACTTTCATTTTGTTTCTAGAGTTGCCTTACTCCTGGTCCAAATTTGGCATGATATAGGAAAATATGATGTACTTTCAAGCCCATATTTTACAAGTATATGTACAGTTTTGTTCATTGACATTCCCATTGATAGCCCAGGTTTTTAAGGTTTTGGGTTGGTTTGTTTTTGGTTTTTTTGGTTTTTTTTAATAGCTATGTTTGTTCATAGCAGTTAATTACTGCTTGCAATGGGCAATGAAAATTGTAACATCTTGCTGGTACTATCTAGAGGAAGGCTTATTAACCAGTATTTAATTATTTGCCAACAGTATCCTGAGCTGTATGAACAGGAGTGGAGCCGGTAGATTATGGGAAGTTATTACCTGCCTAGAGCACCGGCCATGCGAGGACAGGCTGGGGGAGCTGGATATTTTTTTAAAAATGGCCCCATGAGGACAGTCAAGCAGTGGCACAGGATGCCCAGAGACGTTGTGCAGTCTCTATTCTTGGGGGTTTTCAACCTTGACCAAGTGGTGCCCTGAGCAGCCTGGTCTGGCCTCAGACCTGACCCAGCTGTGAGCAGGAGGGTGGACCAGAGACCTCTGAGATCCCTCCCATTCTGAATCATCCTGTGACCCTGTTCGTACTGGCCAGCCAGGTCACTTGAAATCTCTGTTTGCTTTTTCTGAATTTTGATCTCAATTAAATTCAGGGATAAAAAAGTAGCACGGTAAGGAAATCCTGTGGGGTTGTGCTGAGTGTGTCAGCACTCAGGTCAGAGCATTATGACAAGGAACGCGATGCTGGATGAGATTCCTTTAAGCCTCCAGCACAGTCCTCCCTCTTCTCACAGGCCATCAGCTGGCAGGCCATCCCTCTTTTCTTCAATGTAGAGGAAATGAGACAAGCAAATTAAACAGCTAGTTTGTTTAAACTGTCTCTTGATAGTATTGTACTTGTACATAGAGGAAGAATTCTCCAGCAAAGCATGGATGTGAAATAAATGATCTGGACATTGAAAATCAAGAAAATAGGAGAAGTAAATTAATAGGACTGGATTTTTTGTACCTCCTCAATGTGAATTCAGTGAGATACACATTAAATGTAGTAACACCTGGAAGAAAGTAAAATGACCCTACCTCGATTATATTTGATCCTGGCAAAGGAGTAGTTGGTGCATCTCTTTCTTTCTGATCTGTGTAGGTATAGAAACATAAGTATTGTGGAAATGCCACAAAAATAAGCTGAGAAAGAGACTGTAGAGAAAGTCAGGTTTTAAAAAGACAAGTTTTCTCTGTTTCTAGGTATTATTTTTTTTCGCAGCAACTCTTTAACTTCAAATCAAGCTGTGAAAAATATTTGATTCTGTAGGTTTAGTAGCATCTATGTTCCTTTGTGAACCCATAGACAAAACAAATTCATCAGCCTAGGGGTCGTCAGTTTTGTTCTGCATAGTTGTGTAGGAGAGAAAAATGCTTTATTCTGTACATTGTTCCTGACTGATTCAGTTCAAGTATATAACGTCAGCATTTCATGTAAACCTTTGGTTGGTTGAAAAGACCTTTACGTAGCAGGATCAGCATTCTCTAAAGTTGCAGAATGGTTATTTACAGAAGTTGATTTTGGCCAGTAATTGTATATGTGTGTAATAAAATCATTGCGGTACCTAATTACTAATGAGTTTTCTGTATGTTAGAAATGAAAAGATCATAAAACATTTTCAAGACAAATACAATGTGACTTTTAAAAACATACACGTTGTGGTAGCTTTGGGCTACCAGAATTTAATAGATTTTAATGGCAGAGCTACTTTTACTAAATATGATAGTATATATGCATTGAAAAAATGTGGTGCAGTCCTTATTCAAGAAAAATTTCCATTTCTATTAATGAAATTTTTCTTAAAACAGAACACAGAATAAGCAAGATAGTCTCAGAGAGAAAGGAAGAACTTGCTTTATAACAACTATTTTGAGTAGGTCTTGCTGGAATCATTAAAACTGTTGAAAACTGTTTTTAATATTTTTTTATCTGATTTCATAACTGAAAAAAAAAAGATTGAACATTTTCTTAAAAACTACCTGCTGCAGTCTGCGTTTCTTCGATATGCCTGTAAGCACTACCAGTCCATTATCCTAAGGCAGTCAGTTTGATCCTGCAGAGCACTGCGGAGAAAAGCAACATGTACAGAAGCATTTCTGCACTTCGGTGTTTTGTGTGATTGATTTGGTTTGTGTGCACAATACCACAGTCACATTTCATCCACCAACTCTTCAGCCACTGTTAATGGTTTTTTTGTCATTTTTCTTTTTTGTATATAGCAACAGACTATCTGGGAATTACGAATGAATTTATGCTAATTAAGACAATAAAGTAGTTTAAAGATACACAAATCTTAATAGGATTTGAAATAAGAGGTAGCTTGAGGCCACTGCTGTAACTAACAGGCTATTTAAAAATTATTAGCATCAGGCCCAGTGGACCAGTAGTAAAGTACAGCTGCCTTTTTAGTACAATATCAGAGCTAGCGGCCTCAAGACCCTGAGCTTTACTCCAGTGATCACAGCTGTGAACTGTGCTGAACGAATTTTGCTTATTCCTGCAAATGCCAGCATAGAAGCTACTAGCCTTACATAATGCCTGGGGTGATACATACAATATTTTGTTATTTGTAAAGCAATCTTTACAGCAAATTAATTTAACTACATCAACAAAGACATGTTCTTTTATTATGTACATCAAGCTGTTAAATGTTTTATTAATTTTCAGTGGCCTTTTTTGCAGACTAAGATTGATATATAAAAGGAGATGGAGTATATTGCTGATTTTGTTGATCGAACAGTTCAATGACATGAACGACTCTGCTTTGGTCAGCCATGAAGTTCAAAAATAAAATCTTAGAATCATAGAATGGTGACAAACAAATAAAAACAAGACTTTCATTTGAGAAGGCTACTATTTGAACAGCGAAAGAAATTTACATAAGGTGACAGCTATTTTAAATCTCCTGTGATAACCATGATAAAAAAAATATTTTAGTGGCAAATTCTGTTTGACAATCTGCCTCCTTTTCCCCCAGGCCCCACTGTACACCCAGCTTTGGTCCATTCACAGAGATAACAGGGTGCCAGCCAACTGATCTCAGCTCCTTTCTTACCTGTATTCTTTTCTAAAACCATCACCAGCACATTTCACAGCTTTGTAGAAATCCCAATTATAGATAGTCCATCTCAATATGCCTTATGGATGAAGCCCTGTTCCTGCTAAAGATAAGAGAGAACAAAATGAGAGGGCTTGTG
This sequence comes from Rynchops niger, assembly GCA_013400035.1. Taxonomy (NCBI): domain Eukaryota; kingdom Metazoa; phylum Chordata; class Aves; order Charadriiformes; family Laridae; genus Rynchops; species Rynchops niger. The sequence goes on from VXBH01001036.1 coordinate 148,624, forward strand.
CTCCTGTTTTCAATTAGTGAAGTTGTGGAAATACTTAAGATGGTGCCTGAAAACCTGGCATAGAGAAAACAGAATTAGCTGAAAACTCATGAAGAAACTAAGGCAACTGGAAAACATATTTCTATTACTGCTTTCTTTTTGTTAGGCAATTTCCAAGTACAGAAATCATGATCTCTGCTTTCAGAAGGGAAATTTTTTGAGAAATGAAGGCAACTCATTGCATGTAGAAAGGTGTGAAGCAGTGCATAAAACTGAATATTCATAGCTGTTTCAGGCTTTGACCAGCAATGCCCTCTCTCTTAAGTGGATCTGAATGCATTTTGCCATCTTTTTATTATGCTTTACGGATTATTGTTCTGATTTGTAAGCTCACAATCTGACAATCTCATCGAAAGAGAGATGGAAACACAATTTTTGATTGTTGTGCCAAGAGCAGGATAGGAACCCAAATATCAGCATCACAGTGCACCTAAGGAGAACAATGAACAGATAGTTTTTGAGATGCAGTTTGATTTCTTTGGGTTTATGATTTTAAGCCCATAGGTTGTACAGCCATCTTCTTGTGTATTGGGAAATACTGTGAAAGAGAACTGTGATTGCAAGAAAGATTCTGGAATCACTGTAGTCGACGACATAATAATGCAATTTAGTGACATCAGTTGATTTTAATGCAAGTGAGCAATTTTGCTCTTCGAGGAGAATATGAGATACGCTAAGCAATTTCTGCCTATTGAAAGGTTGTGTGTGTTCAGAATGGCTACTTGAATTGAGGGGAGGTGGGTCACGCCTAGCATTCAGAACTTCTGCTTACATTCTGCAGGCTGCTTTTAGTCTGGTAGCAATTAGGAGCTCCAGTTTTGGGTAAAGACACCATTTTTTTAGATGTTTTACGAGTATAGAGTTACAAAAGAGATGCTTATTAATAACAGAACTTACAATAATTATTTAATGTGAAACAATGTGTTGCGGGTGGTAACAATGCTTTATGAGACAACATAAACATTCTCCTCTCATCAACTATTAGGCTCTCAGACAATGGCACATTCGTTTCCGTAAGTATCTCCTGCCTCAGAATTGAAATGAAATAAACTCTCCTTGTTAAACTAAACATGGAGAAGTTACAGAAGACAAATATTTTAGCCACAGTTACAGTTATGTACTTTTATTTGGCTTATCTGACAAATAGACATCTAAGCTAACATCTATCCCAGTTTATAGTACAGATTAATATGTGTCTAAAATAAATACCTGTACAGTTTGGATTAGAATAAAAGAATTTGTGATCAACAGAAATAGAAAACATGCATACATATTCTTACAATGTATACACAGATGGTTTTATGCATGTATTAAACTTCTTTTCTTAAGTCTTGTTTTAGCTGAAAATAATTATTTAGAAAACATACTCCATTCATGGCATTTGACACTGAAACCTGCCCTTCTTTTCAAGCAGTTAGAGCTTGAAGTCATTAAATACAGGGGCATGGCCAGAATCCACCTTGCACTCAGATCTGATGAGGATCTGATCTTCCATTTAGGAAGTGAATGACTTTCACTTTAAATAATGTTGGTCAAATGGATCGCTTATATTTTATTTTTGAAAGGTAATGTCTTTTCTCATTATTTTGATTATTATGGGAGACCTACAGCTATTTAGAAATGCCTTTTATACATAAAAAAAGGCAGAAAGATTAGTTTTTCAGAGAAAGAAGAAACAGCTTGGTAACAAAAAAGTGAAGACAGTGGAAGATGCATTTCCAGTAATCCATTCCAAGCATTTGATTTTAAAACCACACGACTGTATTGTGGTCAATTCCCACTGGCGTAATTGTGGGAGGCTAAGAAGAAGCTCTCTCTTAAAATGAATAGAGACAAAACTGCAAGGCACACAGGGGAAAAAAAGGAAAGGGGAAAGAAAAGAGATAGCTCAGGGTTTCTTAAGCTTTGGACTTTTGGCCCTCCACAGACAATAATTCCCTAACGTCATTTTGACATGACATGTCCATAGTAAGTAGAATCTACATCTGAAAAATCCCTTAGCTATGATCACTGCATTATCTGGGGAAAACGGGCAAGCTACAAGACGCTGAAAAAACTTCAGTGCAGTGAGATGATCAAAACAACAAGGCAACATAAAGGAACAAGTACAAGTAATGAAAACACAATCTGTTTGAGAAGTTGGCATGAGATGTCTTAAGCAACCATAATTCCCAGATATATATAGTCACTGAAACAGGCTAATTTCTAGGAAGAGCAGGAGAGAAAATCTCTCGATATGCTTTTGATTTTGTGAAGTTAAGTGTAATATGCCTAGGATGTTTGAGGGAGGGATGAAGTATGAAGTCAAGAATGATGAAAGAAATCTGAGAGAATTCTTGGTCAACAGGCCAGTGATGGATAATAAGGGTATCTACATTCATCTTCATGATTCTTTGAAAATATTTTATTCATAATTCCAACTATGTGAAGAACTTAAGTGTTAAAATCTTTGATTTTCAGATTGGAAAAGTCAGAAAAGTTAAGTAACATGTCTACAGCTGGCGGAAATAAGATAATTCTAGGCTGTCAGAACCACCTAAGTGTTCTGGGAATGCCATCATTAACAATGGCGATGTGTAAGAAGAAACAACCTAAATAACAGAGAGATACATTTTGGATATACACGACAAAGTAAATTTCAATTTTTTTTTTTTTTTTTTTTTAATTTATTTACTCATCAGAACATACTTGCACTATCATAGAAGAAAAATCATGGAAGCATGGAAATCTCTTAGCCACTGTAAATAAAACCAAGGTCCTCAAACGTGGGAAGACTAATGGAACAATTGGCTCTTCATATATCCTGATCCCTGAAATGATAGCTCAGAGGGTTGCCCCTTGACTGGGGAATAGCTTCAGCAGGGCCTGGTGCACATGGTCAGCCACTGCCGTTCTGCCAATATACAGTCACAAACTACAGAAGGCAGCAGCAGAATTTTGTTTCTGGATCTTATGAGTAGTTTTTTTCTCTCTGACCAAGTTGTATATAATCTCGTGATGTGATACCGTGTTCCATTTACCTGACAATAATAGTAGTTTCAAATTCTGCTTCGTACCATCAAATGGAAGGAAGTAAAGTAAAGGACAAACAACAGATTTTATCAAAAGTATTCAGAAACTCTTCTTATGGAAGTCCCAATTGTGAGCACAAAATTACTAAAAAGTTTTTTTCAAGATAGGTTGTATGTAATTAGATAATGGCTTTTATTAACGCATGAGAAATTGGGAAAAACAGGTAAGATTTTCATCACATATGTCCTCTTAACATTGACATTGTTTTCAAAAATAAGAAACAATGTTTTCTGGCTCTTTAAAAGACACTTAGATCTAACAGTGGCCAAGGAAGCAATGTTGTATTTGTTATTTAATCAACATAATGTGGTGAATGTTTGTTGATCTTACTGAGGCCAAAAGGAATCCATGGCTTCATTCATTCTAAATGGTAAACAGCAAAGTAGGAAGAATTATTTAAGATGATATCCTTGTGCAATAGCATGAATTAAAGGAAGAAATCATTTAAGTTGCTAGTGAGGGGACTCTTGGTGGTGCAAAAGCTGTTACTGAGGGAAGAAAGTAATCCCAGCCTCTCCCCCTGTCAACTTTCAAAAGCCTGAGCTGGACAGAGAGCATTGCATTTCAGTGGACAACCTGCATTGGCTTGGAAGACTAAGTGGAAGACTAAGAAATTGGGAGACAGACTCACCAATGAAAGAGAAATAGAGTTCCAGTGATGGATCAATCGGCAGCACTCCCCTCATGACAGGATTAAATTCTAAAATTAAAACTACAAGCCAGACAAAAAACCCCATCTCCATTCAAGTTTGAGTGACAACCGCCTAAGGACTAACATCTTCATGCAGGACCAAGTTAGTTGCATCTTTCTTGACATTCTGCCTTCCTTTCCTTCTTTTTCCCAGATGTTTCAGAGATCTGGGGGGATATTTCCTAAGTCAGAGGGACCAGTTAGATGACTAGTCCCCTTTTAAAGTCAGATGGAGGTTCCCCAATACTTCAAAAAATGCTTTACTTGAGCTTCCTCAAATTACATCAGAGTTAATGTTTTCTTTCAGTTCAGTTAAAATAGAACACAAGGTCTGACATAAAGAAGGACCACTGGTTCAAAGTGCAAGGTATAAATGTTGATAAGGCATCCATCAAAACAATTTAGGTCAGGAGCCATACTCTTGTATCTCCTGTGAAATTCAGTTAATTCCTGTCAAAGACAGTTTTGCTGGCAGAGTACTGCAAAATTAACATGTATTTCTCCAAAGTGAGTAAAAAAATATTGTTGCTATTTTTTCCGAAAACTACAAATAGTTCTTCCTTTGCATAAGAAAAATCTGTGATTACGTAGCTATGTATAAAAAGCTATTTTTGTATAATCAAGTGCACATTTTATAAGTTATCCTCCCATTTAAAATTGTACTGATTTTTTTTTTTTTCAGTTCTTTTTCTTCTGGAAAGAAAAATGTCTGTTTAAATGTGCCTATCTTCTCCCTTTTCAAGAAAAAAGAAAGCTAATGTTGTAGAGAATTGGGCCATCAAAGGATTACTTCTTAAAACAAAACTCAGACTTCTCTTTGTTCTTTTTCATTAAAATGGGATATGGGGGCAGGTTTTATAAAATCTTACATTTTGGGGGGAAAAACAAGCTGCAAAGACATTTGTTTTCTCTACAAAGGAATGTTTGGATGAAGTTCAAATTCGAACTAAAAGAAATAGTATGTCTCATAAGGAAATGAATCAGTTCAAGAAGCAAAAAAAAAAGATGTTTAATCACACAGGCAATCTAGAGAAGTTATAAAACATGATTTCTCTAGATATTCACCTAATGAGGATGAGCTTTCCCTCAGCTAGCAAACTGAAGAGGTGATGTGACCTTGCAAGAGCTCTACCACATGACTGTCTGAGTTGAAATGTTAACCTCAGTTAAGCAACTGGGAGTTTTACCATTGATTCCATAAAACAGTTTTTTACTGTAATCCAGTCTAATTTCTATGCAATCTGTCATGCTGGTCTAAACTTCTATTCTGAACGAGGAAAACAAAAGTAATAAAAAATAACCGTAGACATTTTATCCTTGAGAAAACCTGACAGCTTCATGGAACTTTCTACCAAAACCTTCATGTTTAATGTTTTAAAAAGGTGCTGTGGTTTTGAAAAGCCTGGCAGTCTCATGTGGTGCTGATATTTTTATCATTTCTTTTAAAAAACAGCCAAAAAAGAACTTCGGTCCCAATGTGGATTCTCATTCATATGACTATGAAAGGTAAATGCTGCAAGTGGATTCTCTATGGGAGAGCGTTCAGAGAGAAAGTTTTGGCAGTCTTAGGGAAATGCACGTGTATGTGCATTGCCAGGCAGCTATAAATAACAGATCCATGGTGTGCAAAGGACTGGAGGACAAAGGCTCAAAGACTGGATAATTTATAGCAGAGAGAGCTGTAAAGTACTTTTAAAAATGGGAAAAGATTTGTTAGCATTCAGCAAATGTGAAATTCATGAGGGGAGTTCTATCAAAGAGATTAGCCAAGGCACAGCAGAAAGAGAAATTTTATAAATAAACCCAGTGGAAAATGTTTTCTTGTTGTGTAAAAATGTTCCATTGGATTTAAATTATTTGGAATTATATATTAATGAAAGTAAAATACTTTAGTGCTGCCAAAGATTTCAGATGGAAAGTACTTAAAGATTAAAGCAGTTTTCCTCCTAGAAATTTATGAAAGGACAAGCTACTTTGTGTTCTGCATCAAGAAACAAGAGTTGTCAGCACTTTTCAGGAAAATAGAGACACATGGCCTGTATCTGGGAAATACCTGCAACCCCTGGCTGGGAGGGATCTGTGTCCATTGTTTGAGAAGGGCCTCAGAGAAGGAGAGTTCCAAATTGCATTGAATCTAGGGCTGGACAGGGGAGAAAAACACAGAGATATGTTTCCTGAAGTGAGATTTTTTTTAAACAATTTTTAAATGTGGCTATCTAAATGTAGGTGCCAAGTCTTTCATAGTCTCCTTTTATAGCTAGAAGAGATAGGTACCTCTGGTGGATGAATCAGTACATTTAATTGATCACCGATCTTAAGCAGGGATGATCCGTCTTCTGAATATGTCTTCTGAATACATCTTTTTCTGTTTTAAAGACAGGCTAAAAAAAGAAAAAAAAAATTAAAACCTAACTTTCAGTTGGTAAGAATCAGGTGAGACAGTCCCCTCCACTCTCCCTGCATGCACATACGTCTCCTTTCACAAATTCTTTTGGGATTGGCTTGGAGGAAACTTTAATCAATGTATTAATTCATGAAGAGCAAAGCTTGCTCCTTATGAAGCAGGGAGAAGAGTTCACCACTTGGATCTACACTTCAGTCGTCTCTGGTGTCTGTGGTCCTCTCTTTTCTGTTATTTTGGGCATATCTTAGGGTAACCTTTTGAAGTTAATGTTCTGTAACTTAGTGATCTGGTGTAAGAGATCATCCACAAAATACCGTATTACAATGCTCAAATTGATTTTAAAAGAAGAAAATACTGTGCATGTTAAATAAGCTAATTGAATACCATTTCCATTCAATAGGCAAGAAATGCACTATCACTTTCTGCTGTTGTTTCAGGAACTGACTTGAGCAGAAATAGTCTTTTAGAGACAATTCACAAAAATTGTTTCTGGAAACTTAATTATTAATTAAAAAAAGTAGCAAGTTTGTATCTTGCTTTGCAATGTGTTCTCACGTCTGCAGTTACACAAACAAAACTGCATTTCCCAAATTACCATTTGATCTAGGACATTAAACCAAGATTTTTGTTGTTCCTAGGAGGGTATTTCTACATGAACTGGCAAGTGACTTACAGAGTGCTAGAGGTAACCCATTGCTGTGGGTTAAATGTAAAAGACACTCGCGAATTTTCTGTGCCTCAAGTTTGATGGATCCTTCTGTTGATCTCCAGATAAATACTCCTGCACATTCTTTAGTATGTGTTTAGTCTTATGTACGCAACTGAACACACTGATCTTTAGGACAGGTGCTTATGTGTTTTTAGGTTTCCAGAATTTACTATAGAATTGCAAGATAAAGGCCTATTAGGTGTAATGTTTATTCACATTGGTGTAGCGCTCAAAAGCCACGGCTGAGACAGTTGGACCATTGTGCTCAACTTCTTACAGACATCTCATAGGATACTGGCCTTCCTCTCAAGTGCTTACAGTCCGAAATAGACCATTTGAAACATTGAGAACTGAGACATGGAAATGTGAAGTGATTTGTTCCAGATTATGAATTTAGTTTCAGAGTTTGGGTGCCCGACATACCAGACTTCTCATTATGCAGTTACATCATAGGAGGATAAACGTTCAAGAGGAATAAATATTTGAGATGTTGATGTTTGTGATTCAGTTTCTTTGTTTTTTTTTAACCAGAAAGATCTTAATTTAGTCTCTTTTTGTTCACCTCCATCATTAATACTGTATTAAATTGTAGAGCAATAAACTGATTTTAGCTAAAGTAATGATGTGATATTATTTCTGGTTATAATGCTTTAGGCATGATGCGACGCCAAGTGTAGTGCATGCCTCCTGAACAAAGAGGGGGATGATTCTTTTGCTTGAAGAAGTTTGTGATCAAAAGGTAAAGGTAGATGATGATTTAGAGGATGCAACATCTATAAATAGAAAACGATTAGGGTTGTGATGGGTGCTTATTTCATTAGACACAAATAATCTAACCATATAATTTGTAAGAAACTCCTCGTTTCCCTTTCCCTTTTTGGATAGCAATATTTAAAAATGCCCTTTTCTGTTCAAGACAATTCTTAAGATAATAGTAAACTGGTCCTAATACATCTATAATGTTTTTCATCTACCCACTTTATGTAACACTGTTTTCTCTTTTATAATCCTATCGATCATTTTATATTAGTGATTTAATTCATGAGGGTACCTCATTAAGTTGGTCTCAGTGCTGGGAACTTTTCTTGATGCAACAGCATAATTTAGTATAAAATCAGCAGTTTCAAAGGCAACACGGAGGAAGAGCATATTTGTATCAAATTTGCACTGGATTTGGGTGCAAGATAGTTGAAAACTGCATGGAGATGAATTTAAATCACTTGTCTTGTAATTCTAGAGCCCTGACTGGCTTTGTGTCCTCTTCCAGGAGGTGGAGGTCAGTGGAGTGGTTAGGAGGAGGTGGATCAGGGAGCACAGAGGAGACAGAGAGTGTTGGGATGTTCTGTGCAAAATGAACAGAAACATGTTTTGACATTTTAACAGGAAACTCTAATCTCAAAGCTGGTTTAGAAATATTACTTAATCTCACCTCAAGTGTTGGAGCTTTCCTGCATATAAGTGGATAAATCATTTCACCTTGCGAGGCAGGTCCTTATTTAGATTAAATGATTCTCCCTTCTATGCTTCATCTCACTTGTAGAGCTTGCATCTCCATATGGCTAGGCTGTTCCTCTTGGAAGGAGTTCTTTAGGTTGAGAAAATTCAGCCAGTACTTTTACATCAGTGCTGGCAAATGCAGGTGCACAGCAGCTGAATAAAATAGACAGTATATGACTATGATCCTTGAGGACATAGATCGCTGACAGCATTGCAGGTATATCTCAAATGAAAGCTTTCATATACTATTGTGATGGCAAGGAAATGTAACTCCTTATGTGTATTTTTGAAATTTATTGCTGTCTGTAGTTTACGAGGTGTGTCCGCTTTCTGTGGACCTGTTTTAGTTGGGGGATAGATGTGCTCTGAAGGAAGCTGCAGCCTGTGGAGAGCCCACCCCAGAGTAGGCTTTTGGCAGGAGCTGTGGCCCCTGGAGAGGAGCCCATGCAGGAGCAGGTTTTCTGGCAAGAACTGTGGCTCATGGAGGACCCACACCGGAACATTAATTTCCGGAAGGACTGTACCCCGTGGAGAGCATCTATGGTGTAGCAGTTCTTGAAGAACTGCAGCCCATGGGAAGGATCCATATTTGTGCAGTTTGTGAAGGACTGTATCCCATGGGGGAACCCCACACTGGGTTAGGGAAACAGCATGCGGGGGAAGGCGCAGCAGAAATAAGTTGCTACGGGCTGACCACAATCCCCGCTCGCTGTTTGGATCTCCAAAGCATAGGAGGAAATGAAAGAGAGAGCAATGAAAGACTGTCCTTATATCTGGAAAACTTCCGTAACAGAAACAGTTCTCAGTCTTTCAGTTTTGGTGCTTCCACAGTTTGCGAGTTTATGGCGGATCAGTGGGCCTGTCAGTATATCCGTAACAGCCAGCTGTGCCAGGGCTTCCCATGTAGGAGTCTAAAACCTAGGGAAAGGCATTTTAAAATGCTTGTTCCAGAGCTTGTGTCCTGGAAGACTCAGGGTCTGTGAGTCATGGCTCTGAAGCAAGTTCTACCATGTTACTTCTGGGTTAGACTGCGGGTCTTCCAGATTCCCACCTATATGGTATAGAGACCATATAGGCTGACGAGCAAAACTAATGCTGTTGGCAGACCAGCTGTGCTCTGCTTATCAGATTTTATTTTGCAAATACATGGTTAGTGTCTCTTGGAGAAATTACTAAACTTTTGGGTGTGACCAAACAATAAAACAAGACCAATATAATGTAAATATGTGCACAGGTATGTATATTTATGTGTATTTGTATATAAACATTTCTCACAAACTTTCACTTGACCTTTTTATGTCATTTTTGTGGTTATGTTTACAGTTGTATTTGGACTCTGACGTCCCCTGTGCCTGTTTAAAGGATTTAAACTATATGGGTATAATTTCTAGAAATCAGTGAGTAAGCAGAAGTTGGGATTTTTTTGCTTGTTTGTTTTTTGAGAGAAGATTTGTGTTTAAAGTGTTGGATCTGTCTTTAGAACAATAACAGGGACTTGGGGAATTCTTTCTCTCACAGAGAAAGAAGACTACAGGTGGCTTGGCTGTGTGTTTTGGTAAGCCCTGCAGTGTATAATTTTTGCCATTTTGGCATCATGATTTCACATTAGTCACCTATTCTTTTAAAGTGATGGTACTGTCACAGAGTTCAATCTGCTAGAATATAATATATGTAATTCATATTACAGCTACTGCAATAACATTATCTTGTCTATTTAAGGTGCATTGCAATGTCTTTTCTGGAGTACGATCTCCACATTCTTATCTTTAGTGAGAGCAATGGCATTGCAAAATTTTCAGGAGAAAATCACATGTGTAATACTGGAATTAAGTTGTCAGCTATGAAGAGATGTCTGGTTTAAAGACAAATTATTATTCAATATATTTCAAAGTATGCCTATGAAAGTGTATTTGTCACTGCTTTATATTTATGGGGGAAAAAATCTTGAACAAGATTTTCTTAGAATGTTATTATGAGACTGTGTTTTTCTGAGTATAATTTAGTCCATTTATAATAACTAAAATGCCTTTAGAGGTGTAAGAGTAATAGATAAAGAATTGGGAAATCCAGGTAGTCATGTTTGCCTGGAGGCATTTTCTGAGAACAGGAGTGAGTCAGAATGCAAATTCTCATGGCTTTGCTGATTTTTGTGGTTGCTGCTGATTACTGTAAAATTGATTCAGTAGCATTGCAGCATCTCTGCATATGTCTAAGCCTAATCTCCATAGTGTCACAGGCATTTTTCTTCTCTGTGGGTATTGTACTGAGTAGGAAGAAATTCTCATAACCTTAATTTTAGCATTTTTTCTTATCAAGGAGCAAAGAAGGAACTATTCAGTAACTTCCCAGTCTTGTTCTCGAGTATAGTAGCACAAGTTTTCTTGGATTGGTTATTTCAGGACTTTAATGGTAGTCAGATAATGTTTTATTGTATTTGTATCTAGACTGTGGCAAGGATAGTTTGATTTGAAAATTTGAAGAATTATTATTCTATTATTTTTAGTTGAAGTATTTTAGGCTCATATCATGTAATTTAATGAAATTTCAACTTTGACTTTTTTCTCTCTTTTTTTCCTCCATCCTGAGAATGAATTTGAGCTTTAACTCCACTCACTGTACAATTTCACAGCTTGACATTGATTTCTTTAATTTTTCATCATGTAGAATCCTACTGTATGAACTGTGTGTTACAAAAAGTATCCTTTGCCCCTGTAAAAGTGCAAAGAAGTAAGGCAATACAAGGTCTTAAATAGAATCTTCTTAAAACAGAAAACGCATTGAGTAACTACCACTTACATACACAAGGTTTACATTCAACTATTTCATTTGGCAGAGTTAACTGGAGTCTGTTTGAAAATAGAGGAGGCCTGCCATTTCCTCACAGAAATACTTGTAAAACACTGAAAAATCCCTTTGCAGTGGAAAGTAACATGCAGGATGTGACTCCAGAATTGAATGAATGATTATACAAGAAAGATATAAGAAACAAGTGTTTAAAGAGGATTATTAGTAAGAAAGATTGTGTTGAAGAAATCAGGACGTATAGAGGACATTTGTTACAAAAATGAGAGCCTAAGTTAGGGCTGCCAGTGAAAACTGAAACTTGCAAAGGACATTGAAACAACAGTAGAAGGTCGTTTACATCTTTAAATATAAAGACAGGAAACAGGAAAATAATTGAAGCTGTTATATATTGAAGATGGGACAGAAAAACAGGAAAATCTGGTTAGAGACGTAAAACTAATAGATACTTCACATTGATTTTCACTCAAGGAGCACGTTGACCTTAAAAGAAGTGTGACGGCTAAGGGAATAGGGAATTCACCTCTTTCTTCTGTGGTTCTTAAAGAATTGGTTTACTGAAGGGCAGATGCAATAGCAAGTGTTTCTTAACAGAGCTGCTAAATGAATTGTGATACGTATGATCAGTGAATAGGAAATATAATGCCTATTTTTAAAGGAGGACATAGAATCTGGCAGCCATGGACCTAGCAGCTTAACATCAATAGACTGTGAAGTTATAGAACAGATTTTGATGGGGAAAAAAACTTTAAAATATGTCTGTAGACAGAAAATTGCATAAAATGCAACCAAAAGTTATTAAGGTAGAAAGCATGGGATTCATCCATATCTTCCAGTTGCTAACGGATTGAAGTGAAATAGACATCCTCCTTTGAGAAGTGATTTATGGAAACAGAGACAGACAGGAGAGTTGAAAGGTAGGCATGAAACTAAGGGGAAGATGGCAACAAATGCTGGTAGAAAAGGAGGTACCAGGCTGGAGAAATACTGCTGCAGGAGGAGGATACCGAGAGACCAATTTTACAGTAGACACAGAGACAAAAAGTCAGAGTATCCTGGTGGCATTCGCTGGTGAGGCAGATACAGGCATCAATAGAAGTTCAGAGCAGACTAAGAAAGTAACTGTGGAAGTAAATAATTTTGAGGAGTACAGTAATAGATGTGACATAATGGAAAATGAATAATAGTGACTAATAAAAATATTATGCTATAAGCAGAAACTCATCATTTGGAAATGACTCAGAAGGAAAAAGGAGCAGAATTTTGATCCTGAGGTGATTGTCAGCCATCACTGAGGTGCAGATTTAGAAAAACACAATGTGATCTTAAGATATGTGAGCAGAAATATTTTACAGTAGTGATGGGGAAGTAATGTAAAAAGAAGCGCAAAGCCTTCAACTGAAATTCTAAACACGTTGGTCATCTGTGTTCAAGAAAGATGAGATGAAACTGGGAAAGCACAGAACAACACTTTTTAGGATGATTAGTGGAATGGCAAGCAAGTCATTTGATGGGTGTAGGAGAATGTGTGTTGTGTGGTCCAGCAAAGAAAACACTGGGAGGTTTTGTAAGAGCTGTGTATCAACATATTGAAGGAGAACTTAGGTGAAGGAAGAAAGCTTTTTAAAAATCTTGATTTGTATATAATCTGGCTATGAAAAACCTTAGGTTGGGGGTTGTAACGGCAGGGCAGCACATAAAACACAGAATTGCCCTCAGGCCACTTTTCCAGTTCTGGCATCAGAGCTGGATAAATCACCCAGCTCTAAGGAGAAAAATGCACAACTTGTATTTGTTGCTTTTCATGCAGTAAATGTAATATGAAAGGATTAAAGCTGAACTGGTTTAAATCAGCCCATTTGCTAAGTGTGTATGCTGAACCCTGACTGTGCTGCTCTGACGGGATGACTGTGACCTCCAGGCGAGAAGAGAGGAGGCCATCATCTAGTTAAAAGGGTGTGACTTAGTTTTTCCCATGTTTAGGCTACATGTAAGAATGGTTTGCGAGGAGGGTTGAAACAGGAGAACACACATACGTAGGAGAAAATGGGTACGATGATCCCCTGACTGACTGTTCCTTTTCCATTTTCTCTGATTCTGGGACAGGTAACACTATTAATGGTCAACAGTTTCCAATATGTTGTTTTGTACTTCAAAAAAAGTGGATGTTTTTCATTGGGCCCATAATGAGTTGCTTGAAAGGCAGTATTTTCTCAAGAAAATACCCTTACGCCTGCTTTTATGCGCATAGATCAGTAAAGCCCTTATCTAATCTGCCAAAATCAATAAAAGTCTTTATGTCTTAAATGAGTCCAAAAGCAAATCAAAACTCAGAATATATATTCAGATAATTAGTTTTCTGGTTTTGAGGTTGACATAGAGTAGAAATTAAAGGTTTGGGGCAAAAGTCTAGTCACATTGACTTACGATATTTTCCTTCAACTGGTCTTTTAAAGTCAAGGTGATTATTCATGAAGCAGGTTTTTACTCAGTGTCTGTAGTAGAGTTTTAATGTAGCAGAAGGGCTCCCTGCTTAAAAGGGAGTGAAGTTTTAGAATGCAAAATGTCCAAATTTCACTTATGAGGTCAGTAAGATTTTTTTGATAGTTCTAACATTTTAAAATGTAAACACTTTTCTGTTTAAGGTAATGGAAATGATCAATGCCTGGTAATATGCAGAGCTGTGGTAAAAACCAGCATATGTTGACTTTTCACTGGTGTGCAAAAATACATGTTATTTATTTTATATTTTATTTTAGAGTAAAACCACTACAGATAATGTAATGTAGAGTCCTATGGATAGGATCCAAAAGTGGCAAAATGTTATTTAGCTATTTATTTATTGGTTTCCAGAATGAAACATATGTGAAAATTGTGTATAGTTAAATACAGGCAGAAATAGAAATCTTCAAATTAAAAATTTGAGGATGCTGGAATATGTAAGCATGTGTTTACAGATTTTTGCCACTAGCTGAACTCCGTTGTTTTTTTTTTCTTCCAGTTTGCTCCCAGTATTCTAGAGGAGTTTTTGCCATTTTTGGACTATATGATAAGAGATCAGTACATACCTTGACCTCATTCTGCAGCGCCTTGCACATCTCCCTCATCACGCCGAGTTTCCCCACGGAGGGTGAGAGTCAGTTTGTGCTGCAGCTGCGGCCGTCTTTGCGGGGAGCCCTACTGAGCTTGCTGGATCATTACGAATGGAACCGCTTTGTCTTCCTGTATGACACAGATCGAGGTGAGTTGCGACCCAGCTTTGTTTCTAGTTCGAATGACTTTTGCAAGAACTGTGCCTTTTTATATTGTATTGAGGGCTTGGGGAGTCAAATTCCAAGGGCCTTTGAGGTTAAATACCTCTGACTGAGTCGCCGTATGGCTGAAAGAAGAATTCCTTTGTCTGCAAATATTGGATATTGGATGCACATAGTATGTAATTGGCCAGACAAAGCCCGTGCTTTAAGTCTGGAATACTAAAACATTTTAACAAATCTTAGTGAAACAAAGACTTCAATAAGCAGAATTTTACAGCTCCGTTCACTCTTCAGCTCACTTCGTAAGTGACAGCAGTACAAAGAAGTGTAGAGGAACAGCCGCATCTCTGCACCTGCACTGGTGTAAGCTGAGATGCGAGCGAGCCCCTTGGGGCTTCCATGCTTTGGAAGGTCAAGGCAGAGAGAGGGTCTCTCAATGTGAGGCCCTCAGGCTGGGGCAGAGAAGTGGAGGTAAGAGCCCATACCTGCCAGGAGAGAGGTATCCACTGGGCAACAGAGGGAGGGAGTGCTGCAGTAGCCTGTCTTCTGCTCCTTTCATCTGGAGTTATCTATGATGTGATGGACTACACTTTTATAAAATATATAGCACGTTACCCAAACGGCTACACTTTCTATCCACATTCTTCATTCCACATCCCAGAGCATCTCAGAACCTTTTAAGTAGCAAAAAACTGCAAGTGCATCACTGCACCTCATCACTCAGTGCTGAATTGAGAAGTAAAATCTCCTGTTCTCCACGTCCTGTGTTCATTCTGCTGGCAAAGCCCCTTGCCTTTGTTTATGAAATAGGTTTGAGCCAACATGGCTGAGCTTCTGTGAGAGAGGCAAGATTTGTATGTTGATGGCTTGCTTTCAGGGGGGGAAGCGACCGGCATCGCTGTAGTAAAATAATTATTTTACTACAGCTGTTTCAATATAGCTCCCCATGTGAACAGTCTATTCTGGAATTAAAGTGGCTTTATTCCAGTATAATTACTCTGCAGTAGAAATAGGGAATTGTACTGACCTAACTAAATCTGTTTAATTATTTGATTATGGCTATAGAAGTCAATTTTCTCATATATACAAGCACTAAATTTTAGTGAGTTTTTAGCTTGATATACTGCCTAAATACCTGAATTTAAATCAAAATGAGTGGTGGAACAAAATGAAAGAGTTTGTATTGTTCCATAACTGTTTGTTGGTTTTCTTTTTAAAAGGGTTTTTAATGTTTGATGGACGTACAAAGGAAGTTCTGGGAAGCATTATAGACTGTATTCAATAACTGGAAAGAGAAAAAAGTAGTATATTTAAAAGTATTCCTATGCCACATAGTTATGGATAACAAGAAAACAAGCACACATGTAGGATGTGATCCTACAAGTTCAACAAATTGTTAAAAGAAGAAGTGCACAACCTGCAGGCGCCTTTCTCATCTAAATTCACAAGCTTAATTAGATTGAGACATCATTTTTTAGCGTGCAATATCACACCAAGGGCAGTTTCAGAACATCATCTGTAACAGTGTGGTTAATGAATGGTTCTTATGGCACTGAACTCAGCAACTCTGAACTCATCAGTGTGTCTTTGGTAACGAGATGACATTTGCTAGCTTGGATGCAGGGTGTGCTATATTGGATAGTCTCTCAAATTCTGAATAGGTCTTGTGACTCAGTTAAATGCAGGAGAAAATAAGATTCAATGTAACTTTAGGTATTAAAATTACTCTAAAGATACATCATTGATGAATAATTTTCACTAACACTGTAGAATTTAAATTTTTAATGTGGAGCTGAGATATGATAAAAAAAAATATCATCTCTTACTATCAGTGTAAGCAGAAAAAGAAAAAAAAAAAATCACTGATGTTGAATGTCTGGCAGTGAGGCCAGAACTTAACCTTGTCCAGATTTTTGCCAGACATTCTTCCTTTACATGCCAGATGTTTCTCTGTCTCTCTGAGCAGCCTCGTCCAACCAAACTGAAGGAAGGGGAACCCCCTTAGCCTTTTAGTTTTGATATTGAGCCTGCAAGTTGATCTTTACAACTTAACAAGGAAGCTATAAATAAACTTTTATGGGGGAAGGTAAGCAATAAGCATAAATTCCAGCCAGACACAGTAGCTGTTTGTGAAAAAGGCAGCATTTAGCAGCTGTCAGTATTGTAAAAGACAGAAGTCATTGGCAGAAGGTGATGGGACAGTATAAACTTAGGCAAACCTTCAGCAGCGGTGGTGACGTGCTGTGGTGGGCCAATGCATGTTGTTTTCGGACCTGCCTTCCCAGCCTCTCCATCCTGCTTGCTTCTTGGTTCTGTTGCACGCGGCTCAGTTGCTGCTCACTCTTAGGGGGTGAACAATTAAATCCTATTATTAAGGTAGGTTTCTCTGCTGTATCACGCCATTCATCCCTTTGACAGCCCCTCAGGTCCCTGCAGAACCCCAGTCTCTGCTGCTGGGGGCATCTATATGTTAGCATTTCAGTTCAGGTGAGGAATGCACTGTTGTCACATCTCTCTAAGTGATTTCCACATACTGCTCTTGGGTTTACACCATGGAGTAGTCCTGGAGCTCACAAACTCTGATGATGTGGTGGCTTCAGCTATTATGTTAAATTTTCCTTTCTGATGTTCTGCCAAACTCACAGTCTGGAAAATCACTGTGCTGTGATGGGATGAAGTTACTAGGAAGAATGGCAAAGATATAAAATGAATCAGATCTAGCAGGGGACATTACAGGGAAGGAGAACAGGTGTCGCAAAAGACATTAGACCTAAAAGAAAGATGAAGGAAAATTCGGCTCATTATTTAACAGGTGAAGTGAGGGAGTAAAGAGTGACACAGAAGGCTAAAGCCTCAAGGGTCCTTCTGTTTCAATACATTCTTCTTTCTCTTACCCTCCTTCCATAAAAAAAGGTTTAATTATGACCCAGTTCTTAATACAATTAATATTAACAGCAAAGTGCAAGGAACACTGACGTGACAGGGAAAAAGCAAGCTGAAGAGCACTTACCTAAGTTACACAAAGCATAGTAGGAAAGGGCTGAAACTAAAACCATGCCTCCTTGAGATATCCAGAGGAAAGGAAAGTCCAGAAGGGGTGAAATACTCAGTTAATATTTGATGTCACCTCTAAAGGGACTTAAGTGAAAGAATCAAATGAGTAGACTAGATGAACATTTAGTTTATATATGTTGTTTTATTATGATTGAGAGGTATTTCTTTTTAAAAGAGGTGTACAATCAAGTGGAGCTGTGCATCTGCAAATCCATGGGATTTTTGACTTAATGCAGGTATGCCTACAGTATGATTTTGCTAGTTGATGACAATATTTTGTAGCAGCAGAAAGCAAAAGTTGGACCCTGAAACCACAGAAGGCTGGAGAATTTTGTGTGAGGTGTGAGAAGCTAGCTGTTTAAGAATAGAATCATAGAGTCATTCAGGTTGGAAAAGACCCTTAAGATCATCGAGTCCAACTGTTAACCAAACACTGCCAACTCCACCACTAAACCACATCCCTAAGCACCATGTCTACATTTCTTTTAAGTACCTCCAGGGATAGTGACTCAACCACTTCCCTGGTCAGCCTGTTCCAGTGCTTGACAACACTATTGGTGAGGAAACTTTTTCTAATATGTGATATAGAATTAGGAGGTGCAATAATCGAGCATACAAGAAGTTGTTAGTTTTCCACATTGTGTGCAGCCTTACTGAGAGCTGGAATGACGGAAGTTGCTAGTAAAACTGCAGGGATTACCCAGCGCTGAGGGGGTCCCAGGGTGGAGAGTGGTAGAGGGGCTGCAGAGCAGCAATGGGATGCCAGGGAGAACGGCAGCCAGCAAGCTGGAAACTGCCTTCACAAAAGTTCGGCAGCCATTTGAATTGAACCGTGTTTCCCAGAAAGAGTTTTCAGTTCCCTGACTGTGACTAAAGAGCGGTAGCAGGAGGGGTAGATCTACCAGCTGGCATAGCAGTTGGCTCACCAGAGGCAAGGACTGTAAAATAGTTATAGTTGTCTAGAAATTAGGCATTGTGTGTGAGCCTGTTTATGTACCTTGTTGATGCTTTTTTTTCCCTTTGCTCTTTGTAATTACATATTGTTCATTAAACCAACTCAGTCATGGTTGCAGGTGAGGAAAATCAGCTTGCTGTGCACAAGATAAATTTAATTTTCCCACATTTCTGGATAGTGTTTTTATAGCAACCCCTTTAAAGTTGAAACTGTTCTGTTTTATGACAATCTAAACCTGGCAGAAGGATTACACAAGTCCTGATGGCCTATTTGAATTAATCCTACAGTAATTCGAGTAGCAATGTCCAAGCTTTTTGTCTTTGAGGACTTGTGGAGGATAGGTGAGTTCCAGATGTCTGGAGAAGGCAAAGAAAGCTACAGGAAATTTATAGCTCTCCCTCTTATTTTGAGAGAGATTATTTACAATCAGTTTATCAGGCTAATCTAGTTTTCTCCTTGGGCAGAGTAGCTGGCCCAGAAGTAAGCAGTAGGTTTGGTGTGTCCGTGCTTAGTATCTCCAGTGATACTGCTTCATGCCTGATATTCTCCCAGAAAAAGTAGAAAATAGAGATTCAACTGCAGCATGGTGTCTTGAAAATTAGAAACCGTAGCCCCAAGATTGTTATTAATGACACATTTGAACAGTAAGAGGAGGTCTCAGGTGCAAGGGATTTGTCTTTGGTCTGGTCTAGTAAACATCCAGTATGAATTTGCATGATAGCACAGAGAACGGCTTTTGTGGGTACCCAGGCCAGCTAAGGTTAGAGTGATACAAGAGAGGTTCAAAGTGATCTTGCTAAATAGATAGATCAAGAATGTGAAATGTGATAAAGGTAGGACAAAGGATAAACTTAGTCGGGAAGAATCAAACATACAAACACAAAGTGCATAGTAACTGTCTCAGCACTAGTATCGTGGGAAATGCTTCGGGAGTTCTGGTGAGCTGTAAGAATAATAAAAGTCCAGAAAGCCATACTGTTTCCAATAACGTAAACGTTATTTTGAAATTTAGGAAAAATAATGTTGCATTTGAGAAATGAAAGCTGAATATTACTCTCTCCCAGCTGGCTACACTGCTGTGTCACGTGTTGGGATCTTCATTGCAAAAGAAAAGATCAAAAATTTCCAGTAAGCTGAGGAAGTGGAATGGGATTGAGTGGATGGGACACATAGGGGACATGACGGTGGCAGCACTGTGGCCCACCACTTTTTCCTTGCCCTTTGAAAGTGCTGTGTACTGTTCACAGCTATATCAAGGGCCTTTGGTATGGGCATGGCACAAGGATTAGGCATCTGTTGCTGTAACGGCACTGTGATGACTGACCACCACATACAGGTATCACATATGTAAATTTCCAGGGCCCAGAGGAAAGGAAGAATATTTAAAAAAAAAATCATGACCTGTGAGAAAAAGATTCAGGAACTGAGATTTTTTTATTCTAGGTCTGTTAAGAAGCAAGACCAATTCTTCTTTGTACCCACTGAGATCAAGGCAAGAATTATAATTATTTTGCAGGAAGGCAGATTTAAGGTGTTACTAGAAAAAAATGTTTCAATAAGGTTAGAAAAAGCTGGGGAGATTGTGTGGATTCTTACCACTAGAGATTTTAAAGAAGAGGTTAGAAAATACCTGCAGTGGTGATCTGCTTTGCTACATCCTGCCTTGGATGATCTCTTATGTCACCTCAGGATTTTTATTCATGTAATTTCATGATTTCTCTAGGAAACTGGGAATTGCTTCTTCACAGTACTTGGGACACTGAAAAGATAGTTTTCTACTATGGAGCAACTTTCAATAATATATTATTGCTATTCAATTATATATATAGCCTTTGTAAAACATTTAGTATGTTCTATTATTCAAAAATCAGATCAAAACCATTCTGAAGTGACTTAGACAAAAAACACGGTAAAATCAGATTGAAGGACTATAATTATAATATGGTACTCAGTAAGTTAATTTATCATTAGCTGGGCTTTTAGGAACTGCAAGAATGGACCCTACATCAAGCTTTACTTGATATTTTTACTGCGCTTCTGAATACATTTGTGAATGTCTTAATAATGAAAAGAGTAATAATAGCAAGTTGGAAAGTTATTTCAATAGTTAGCACAACTGAAAGAACTAGACATACTAAAGCCAGTGGTAATACAGAAATATAGCCTGCATGTTTATCTGCCTTAAAATACTGAGTCGAGGCTCTTATTCGTGAAGTTAAAAAGACCAAGTGTTGCTAATAAACAGCAAATTGAAGATGAACTTGTAACACAGTACTGACCAAAATAAAATGGGTTTGCCACTAAGTGCTGTTTATTTATTAATTTTTTTCTGCATAACACTGTTAAGTGTTACGTAAGTTAGACCTACATCGCTCTTACCTGAAACTGCTAGAATGTCACAGGGATTTCAAGTAAGCCTGAGAAACAACAGTTATGTGGTAGACTGTAGAGAAGGTCATTTTGGGAATCTGACTTTGTTCAGTTGCAGTGATCCACTTGGTCTTGGGCCCTTTTTTCATTATGATCACCAGGAAGAATTTGGAAGAATTCCCACCATAAGCACTTTTTGTCCTACCGACCTGTGGCAAAATGACCAAGAATAGAAGAGAAACAGTTGTTCTTGACTGTGTCCACTAAAAAAGAAAGGTTCTTACCTGCATCATGCAGTTATGTACCAAACTTTTGTGATACCAAGATCAGTTTTGTCATGACATTGCAGAAATATTGATATGATGTATTCCAGAAAATAAGCAGCATTCTGGTCTTGTAGTGTTTGTTAGGTGAATCTGACATGTGGTCTGTAGGTTTGAACTTTTCCATATATTGTGTCTTTACAATTGCTGAGATTGAAATCATCAGTGTTTTCACCATGTCAGTTGTTACCTGTTTCAGAGTAGTTCCATCAAGTCAAACTGGTGTGGAGTTTCAATAGCCCAAATACATCCTAGGAATAGGATGGCACTTATTCTTTAGGTGAACAGAAAAGAATCCTCACTGGATTTGGTAAAAAAGCTCTTTGTCTTCAGCAAGCACTCTACATGGGCAGTGGATCACGTCTTACATATTGGGATCCAAGTACGATTGTGTTTGTTGTTTACCAAGGTCATGTTGTAATTTCATGCAGGGCAATCTGAACTGATACACAAAACATAGAGAAAAAGTTCCTTTATCAAACATCAGAGAGTGTAGAAACCTATTTGTCACTCTCCTTCCTCTGATCTGCTGCTGTCTATAGTCAGTAACGGTAAATTCCATGTTTTTAATTGAATAGACCAATGTGTTTTTCCTTTGATAATTGGTTTGCAGCAAATTTTGTTTTGCCAGTGTTAGCTCATTATTAATTACACCAGCAACATGATGGTTTGTCCTCATCTTCTCAGCAGGTGATAACAGCTTGAAAGTATAGGTAGGAAATGCACACGTGAAAATAAGATGGAGCTGAATCCTGACATTGGCATCCGTAATGATAGTATGATTTTCCATCTTTCCCTTGTCTTACCACCAAAGAGAAGCAAGTATGGTAAACAAGCGTGGTCATCATGTAATAAGCTCAGAATTCACTACATATTAAAATCTTCCAAGAGCTTTCAGACTGCTTCGTTAAATAGAAGTACTTCTTCTATTGATTGAAATGATTGAACATTAGATCAAGGTTGAAATTAATGGAAAATACAGGTATGGAAATCAAAGGCTGATCATCAGCTGTACAGATGAGTCCCTTGACTTTGCTACTCCATTTAAGATGTGGATCAAACGAAGCTGCATCAGAATTTTTGTGGGTATTTTGGTCGTCTAGCTAAACACGCAGAATATGCAGCACAGCCTAATATACAAATGACATAGAAATATATAAATCAGAAAACATTAAATAAACTGCTGCTCATTATATTCCTGATCGGAAGAATTTAATTTCCTTTATTCTGGGTTAGTGGATGCCATACAGAAGACAGGAGACTCATGATAATTTTAAGTATTGCTTTTCAAGTTGCCATGCCAGTGAATCAGCTTTTCTGTTTTTAATGATTTGTTTGTGACAGTGTTGCAGAATCCCTAGAGCTAAGTTCTTTTCTTAGTTGCATTTATCGCAGGTTTGCACATGTGTAACTCAAAGGATGCCTGTAGCTTCTATATGCTTTTATATTCCAGTATCCTAATGTAAATAACATTGCTGCTTCCAATGGCTTGTTCTAATAATATCAGAGCAATTGTATTTACAGAACCTGGCACAAAGAGTTAATTTGTTGTTACCTGCATATGTAACACATTCCTTTAAATGGAAACATGCCATTTTTAGCTGTTTGTTACAGACATTCTGTATTTACTTAAAAGCAAGACAGTGCAGTCTGAAATTCTGAGTACCTGTTTCCATTTATTTAAGAGCTTTTTCCACACAAGGGAGTTGTAGTGCAGTTAAGAAAGGACACAACTTTATAATATAGCATTGTTTTCTGAAAAAAACCCCTCCTGTATTGGCATTTTTACTCTAGATTGTCTGCAGAGCAAAGTTAAGTTCAGTTGCTCTTACGAGTAGCAGCTCTGAGCATGTTTCTGAGTACATGCTGTGCCTGTGTATGGGAAGACATAGTCCTCTGAGTACCAATTTTAGTCACTTGCCACATACAGATAAGGCATAATAAAAGGTCTGCATACTGTATGTTAGAAACTGTATGCTGTAAAAATTAATTTTATGTTTATTTGATCCCAAATAAGAGCAGGTGATTTATATACGTACTAATGGGACTTATATTAATCTTTTCCATGTATTCAGTAAAATACTTCCAGAGAAAAAATGTTTTAAGCAGAAATTAGTGTTGTGGTTTGCAGATATTTAGCTTTCATACTAATCTTTAGGATAGACTCTGCCCTTCCTTACATATATCAGTGGTATCACAATTGACCAAACCTGCAAAAAACTGTCTTCAGGAAAGGGACTGTGGCAGCCTTCCATCGGCATAACCAAGAGCATCTTTCTGAAGTATGAGGCTGTCCTGTGTTACCACTACACATTGGTCAGCAGTAACACTGCAGACAGTTGATCGATGCAACATCCAGCAGCGTGGACCTCCAAAGAAGGCCTTGAAAAGACTCAGACGAGGAAGCCAGCCACACATCCAAATGCTTATGCTTTAGAAATTTATTTCAGTGTGGACATCTGAGTCCCGCAGCTGCTGTACATAGCCTTTTATATGGCCACAGGTGTTGGCTTCAGTGCTGGAGCACGGAGTGGTAGCAAACAAAGGGGAGTATAGTCGATGCTGCCAGAGACCAGACATAGTGCCAATTTAATACTGAATGTAAAACAAATACTTGTGCCAATTTGTTTCTAAATGCATTTTTAGTTAGAAAAATTAGCTTGTCTTTTGAGAGCATTATATATGTGTGGATGAGTGTTCCAAGTTTTAATACAGTATAAAGCAGGCTTTTTAAAAATCAAAATAAATAAACAAAATATAGAATTACAAATATCAAAACCTACTATCCTATTGTTTATGCTCTAATTGTTTAAAAAATAATCAAAGTGTATTAAACTAATTTCTTTCTTCATGATCACTCGGTGTATTTTGTGACACAGATTTATCCTTTATGTAGTACAAAATACTTCTCTGAAGTTGCAGCAGGGAATAAAGGTAATTCAGCATTAGAGGATGTCATGAAGTAATTCTGTGTTTGTATTCAAGGGCATTTCTGGAGTTGCACATTCTTAAATTCAGCTGATTGAACTGTGACTGTGTTATCTATGCAATCTTACGATTTTAGGACTACGTTTTCTGCTTCTGTGAAGAACCATATTCTAATGTATTAAGATTTTCACTATTTTGAGATGCATTTTGCCTGTAAATGGAATATATTTTAGGCATTTTCCTAATTAATTACAGCTGAATCCTATTTGCATACATATTTATACAAATAATTTGTCTTTGGTCAATTCCAAAAGGAGAGGTGGAAGTGTAAAGATCCTTTTAAAATGATTGACTACTTATCACGGTACTACAGATGCTATTTCTGCTTCCGTATAGGGAATTTCCTGCACTACTGTTTACAGATAATAGCATTAACAGCTGCTTCGGTTACCAAAATTGCAGTGAATGTTTGAGGTATTTAGCATTTTGCAATTGGAAAGAGAGTTACCAGAGGGTCCTTCAATCCTAAGGACTCAAAATCACTCTTTTGTACTACTACCTTGCTGCGTTTTAATATTAATGTACACCTGGATGCTGCAGGAAGTTTTCCTGTGGGCAAGGGACATGTATTTTGCTCCAGTTTGACTTGGACTGCAAATAGCAAAAAGAACATTTAATGTAAGTTTGAATATCTGGGCATAATAAGTGACGAAAGTGCCATCAAAGACAAGAGTTGGTTGTGAATGCAAAACTGTGGTTGCTAGTCTAGGTCCCCAGAACAAATAATGCATTTTATGTTAACACGTCACTGGGGAAACGAAAAAATAAACTGTTCTGAGAGTAAGGACTTGTATCCTAGATCTTCTCGCTCCTAATGGAAAACCCAGTCAGGTTCTGAATCCTATTTGCATGCATATTTATAAAAGCTGTTGGAGCTAATTTTCACCTGTAGAGAGATCAAAGTAAGAAAACTAAGTAACAAATGGCACATGTATGTAAACATTACAAAAAGCAGTATTAAACAAGTCTTGAACACATAAAGACAACAAGCAAAATTTTAAAGTGAGCTTTCTGCACAGGACTTCTGTTATTCTGTGGAATATCCCCAAAACAGCCCCACTTGATGCACCCTTCTCATTTTAAAATTGATCTTTTCCCCTTGGGAGAAGAGGATCTTTCTTTCTCCTCTGTGCCAGAAGATCCAGTTATGGGTTCCTAATCCCATGTCTGCATCATGGGCTGTGTATAGAACTGCAGCAACTTTAACTTCTGTCACTTCATAAACTGTTTGATTGGGCTTCCCAAAACTCGGCTTATCTATTTTGTTGCTCATATTTCCACTACTACAGGGAGGTTGAATTATCTTCAACTGCATTAGCTCATAAATCACCTCAGGATCTACTTCTGCATTCCTGCTTTCACATATTTGCACAGACTTATTTGCTTGATTCTGCATTTCTTTTCCTTTTTGATCACTTAGCATTGGCTTTTTTTCTACACCTTCTTCAACTCCTTTTCCAGTAAGCCTGATTCATTTTCAGCACTTGCACATTATTTGAGAAGCTGGGGTATCCCATTGCCTTCTATTTTTATCTCTGCCATTCATAATTGTCACAGATTAAGGTTTTTAGCTTGAAAAAAAATTCAAAAACATGTAATATGACTTAAAATTGATAATGAACTCCAGAGGTCCCTTCCAACCCTATGATTCTGTGATTCTGTGAAAATTACTCAGTGTCTGTGGCTGCCATGGAGGAAAAAGTGTAGCTTTGTTTCCAGGGTGAACAAATATATCAATATATTTTAATGCATTGACACACCAGTTTGAGTGAAACAGAAGATATGAGAAAAAAATACCCAGATATTGATTTTTCAAAATTGTAAATCACTTTAGAAAGGGAAAGAATTCCAGTTTTGATTTATTTACTTTATTGCTGCTAAAAATGTGTATGGACCTCACGTACGTGTATCACCAAGTAGCAAAAAGGGAGGTTCACCAAGTGCATTATCTTGTATCCTCAAATGCACTTCCAGGCTACCAGACAGGGGTGATAATAAGAAATGCATAGAGGTGCAGTATTTCGTCTGCACCAAGAGCTGAATTCACAAGTGGCCTAAATGCCAAATTACATAATTTCTCCGCCCGCAAGTCAGGCGCGTTGCGGTGGCCACCGCACAGCTGCTGGCCTGGGCGGCATCCAGGCAGACACAGTCACAATTGTCCCTTTTTCATCTGGGTCGTTCTGAATTCCCTCAACAGGAAATGGAACACAAGCAGAAAAGTTTTAAAAACATCCCAGACATGAATCAACAAAAACCCCGAACATCTGCTCATCAAAGCTCATCAGAAAACAGTGTATTTTATTTACACTACTCTTCTGGATGTACTGAGAATGCCTAATGAGGTTAGAGATCATTGGAAAATATTGCTGGTATGAAGAGTCCATTTCACTTTCCAAATTACTGGCCTAACATCCCCAAAATATGTGAAATACAATGTATTGTGTTCACAGCGTCTGCGATTGTGTTATTTATTTTAGTGTAAAATTATGTTATTTTTATTAAATCCACAATTCACATCAAATCCAAGCTGGCTAAAAGAAGGTACAATATTTTAATCAATATTTTAATTTCTTTTTAAGATAGAATAGTGCTAGCAAATGTGAAAAACAGGGTAATAAAAAGTACAGTTAATATAAGTGGCTTCAGCAGATGAGTGAGAAACATTTTCACGTATAAGGAAATGTGGGCTTCAGTCCTCAGATAGAGCAGCTCAGCACAATCTACTGTCTGCATCCTACCCTGCCAGGGAGTCAGGCCACTGTGTTTAAATGTCTAATATTGTATAGTTTTTCTGATGCACAGGACAGAACCCATACTCTGTCCTCATTCAGGATTTATGAATCTACGTGTCCTTGCGAGAAGTCTTATTACCAAGGCAGGTCTAATTTCAGCTTTGTCCAGAGTAAGAGCTCAGATACTTAACCTTTTTTACACACAGGGAAGTGCTTTGCTCAAAGGTGGATACTCAGTAACCTGAGCTATTTAAGTTATTTCAGAGAAAGGTTCACCTCAGCTACACTGAGGAAACATTGGTTTATGGTGGCTGCGACCTTGTCCTTGCAGATGTCCTCACACTTCTCTCCTCTTTCTCTCTTCTATCATTTGGAGAAGGAATTTACCATCAAAGCATTCCAGGAACCTCCTGGATTGCTTATGGCCTGCTGTGTTGTCCCTCCAACAGATACTGGGGTGGTTGAAGTTTACCATGAGGACCAGGGCTTGTGAACTTGAGGCTGCTCCTATCTGTCTATAGAGGGCCTCATCCCCTCGGTCTTCCTGGTCAGGTGGCCAGTAGCAGATCCTCACTATAATGTCACCTTTCCCAGCCCTCCAGTAATCCTGACCCATAAGCTCTCAGTTGGCTCCTCATCCATCCACAAGTGGAGCTCCATGCACTCCAGCTTTTCATTGACATAGAGGGTAACACCTCCTCCTTGTCTCTGCTGCCCATCCTTTCTGAAGAGCCTGTATCCTTCCATTCCAACATTCCAGTCATAGGAGCCATTCCACCATATCTCCGTGATGCCAAAAAGATCGAAGCTCTGCGGGCATGTGTTTATTCCCCATGCTACATGCATTTGCGTAGAGACATTAAGTTGGGCTCCTGATGAAGCTAACTTACTGGAGTGGCTTGGAATGCCTTTGTGCTGCACTCCGTGTGCTCTCCTGCTGACCTGTGATCCTTCTGCAGGCTCTGGTCATCTGTTGGTGGCACTGGCATCAAACTGCTAGGAGTGTGATGGATTGAGGTTCCTGTCCCCTGGCAACTCTAGTTTACAGCTCTCTTTCCTCTGAGGCTTTTCTGTTTGTGTTCAGAGGAAAGCATCTTGCTGAGCAATAAGTGCTTTTAAAGGAAGCCAATGTAGAACCCTGGTCACTCTCTTGAAGAGTCAACTTGGAGATTATGCAGTTTTCTCAGTAAATTCCAGAAGAAGCAATACTTTCATAGTGTTGGTTTAGAGGAAGAGGACAACAACATTGATGAATGACTAGAGCAGCTGTAAGTCACATAAAGGGTAATTATTTTTTGCAAGTGTGGAAAGGAATTTTATTCTGCATGTCTGCTGTGTAGCTACAAAATATTGCTGTCAATGCCAAAAAGGATAAACACCTGCTAAAAGAACTGTGGAGAGGATTATCTCTCTTTCTTACATACACACTTATGAAATACGTACTACACGTTGGCCCACCTCCAATTTTTTTCTCTTTCTCTCAGCATTTTTCTAGCCATTGAATCAATTGTTCACTCTCTCTGCCTGACCTGTGAAAAAGACATCTGCTATGTGGAGAGGCCAAATATCAACACATGACATGCTTCAGTTACCTTGTGCCAACCTGCTAGGACAGAACATTTGTTTGTTTTTTAACCTTTTTGGGTTCTGTTGCCTGGTTTTGTTGTTGGGATGTGGAGCTGGTACTCTCTCGTGCTCTTTATCCCTCCTCACCAGGCTGGAAAGAGATACTTGCTGATTTCTCTCCACCTGTGTAACAGTAGTGGTGCTCTGCCAGCAATGCTAATGCTCCCTTGCCAGTTTTTAAACATTTTGCCAAGTAGAGAGAATTAATAACAAGATCTGAATCATCTCTAAAGTAACCCCAATCCCCCTGTGTCCTGTTCCTCCAATATTATGTCATTTTTCAGCTCCTGTCCAGGATAATAAAAAGGATATACCCCCACAGCTGAGAAGTGTGTCGGGGCGGGCCGCCCCATTTTTTCAGGCTACCCTTTTGCCTTTGTGGCTCTAAACATTTACAAACCTTTAGGCCAGATTTTACGGTCCATGTCATGCTGCTCAGCTGGTGCAAAGTAGATGGATTCCAGCCAAAGATGGCAAGTGGCCACGGCCATCCCCTCCTGCCCGTGAAAGCAGCCGGGAAAGGACAGTGCGGTTCGTGTCCTCCCCAGCCCCTCTGCAGTGTCACGCGTGAGGGAGCCTGTTCCCAGGACCCCACCACCCTGGGGGGCAGCCCCGGGCTGGTGTAAGCCCTAGGTCTGTGTGGGGACATAGCTGTTGTTGCTTCCGCTGAGAACATACACTTTTAGAGTGGAGCTTTTGATTTTTAGATTGGAAGAGTTAAAACAATTCAAGGGTTTGAGTGGAGGTTAAGACAATAGGGAGAAACTACTAAACCTGAATCGTAGCTCATAATGTCTGCAATATACATGCCTACTCTAACTTCAGCAGCAGCTTCCCACTGTGATGTAGACTTAACTTATTTGATTCTCTTTCTTTCATGTTGCTTCATCCTTTTTGCTCCATTTGCAAGCAGAATCGAAGATCTTAAAGCATCAAAATGAACTGTCAGAAGTGAAAAGTGGAAGATACTTTGGGATGGCCGTGCTCAGATAGTATTGTACCTTCAAAAAGTGCTGCCAAGCATTCCTTTTAGGTCTAAAACCAAGAAACTTTTGTTTCAATAGGAAAACTTGGCCTCTTGTCTACAGAGGCCTCTGCAAGCTGTGTGATGGTGTGTAGAGCCGGGGCAGAGGAGTTGATCTTGCTCCAGTCAGGTGTGGAGCCCATTTCTGCTCCTAGCACCTTTCATCCTGCTGCAGCTGCTGGTGGCTTGCTTTCTTTCCCCAGTGCTCTGGGGAACATCTGCACAGCCACAAGCGTAACCTGGTACACTCTGAGCTTCTCCCCTCCCTTCTTGTCTGTCTCTCACATGTCAGTCATAAACTTTACTTCATATTCGGATGGCATCCTCGCTTATCTCCAGTTCTCTGCAGTGATTTGGTTTTCCCCTGGGCATGAAGCCTTTGAGGCAGCAGGTCTGCAGCTCTTTGTTTCTAATTCTGCAGCGTACATCTTCCATCTCCTGTTTAGAAAGAAGGACAACACTAACTGCCTGCAAGGGCATTCCTAAATACCAGTGTGGAGATTCTGAGACAGCTTGTGCTGTTAGTGTGGCAAAAGGCGAACCTCTTTATAGAAATGTAAACATGCTCTAATACTTCGGCATCCACCTCTCAGTGGCTGTGCATTGGCCTTTTTCTGCCCTGAGCATGTGAGTTGCATACGCATACCATATCACGTTCCCATTTACCGCATTTTTTCCGGGACCGTCTTCTATCTGTTTCACTGTTAATACCTTAATATGACGAATCAGTATGTCTGAAAGAGCTACCTGGTACAAGCCACTAAATTTCTTTTGGTTCTCTGCTCCGTTTGTAGTAAAGAGACAGTTTCTGAAGGCCTAAAAGTTATCTGGCTTGTGAAGAAAAACCCAATCTCTGTCATAGACTGGAGTTATAAAATTTGACCTACTTAACAAAAAATCCTATTAGATGGATTTACACATGGCTGAGATCAGACGGTTCAATATGAAGAATAGGTCCTGAAGCCTTTTAATAGGACCTGAAGCCTTAAAGCTCTTTAATGCTGTCAGGTATTTTTTTCAGGTTACTTTTCCTTGCTTCTTTTAGATTCTGGGGCTAAAAACAATGCAAAATATAGCCTGGTCCATATAGAATGTACAGTTTGGAATATCATCATGCCCCACCGCTAAATCTGTTACATTGCAATTTGATAAATATTGCTGTAAAGAAGAAAAAAAAAGCTTAATCTTTTTTTGCCACAACTAGTTACATGGCGTGGCAAGATGGGCCTCCTCAGAGGCTATTCTGAGTTCTGAAATAGTCCTCATTTTAGCTTGCTGTAGTCAAAACCATTTTTTCTTGACGTCATACTGCTTCATCTCATCCCATGCTGCAAAGCCATGTGACGTTATTGCAAAGCTAACAGTACTGAGTGTTTTTTTCTGAAGTCTCTTGCTTGAAGAATCAAGTGGTTTTGTGAAGCTCTCAGCTCGCCTTTTGGTCCAAAAAGAAAATTAAAAAACGGAAATTTCTGTCCCCCTTGGTTGTAGAAAAGAATTTGTGACCCCAAACACTGCAGTGGCTCATAAACTAGGGGTCAAAACAAAAATCCAAGTATGTATTGTTATCTTTAAATCCCTTTTTTTGTATTAGTTGTGTAATTTATTTTAGTTTCAAACAATGATTTTGAAAGTTTGCTTGCTTAGGCAAATTTTAGTTAACAAGGCCCTACCAAAAAAACGTGAAACCAAATTGAGCTCAAAAACCAAAACACTGCAAAAGATCCTATGAAATCCACAATTGCTAATAGTTTGATTCATTGAGATCATCCCCTGCTCCTTTGTTCTCTTATCTTTTAGACAATAATGTTAATGGGAGGTATCATTGCCAGAATCCTGGTAACTTCTTTGCATAGCTATAATAATTTCCATAACCTGGGCAGAAGAAGCAAATGCCCATGCCAGTCTGGCATAACACTGAATTTGTGTGCTGCGTTGCCAGCAAGAAGTTCTCAGGGAGTCACCCTTGGCAAAATTTGGCAAGACGTTTTCTCCATAAGGTGTTGGGGATGGTATTTCTGGGCCCTGAGCAAACACCTTTTTCTCCAGCATCCTACAATCTAAGCACAAGGAGAGGACATTAGTGTCTTGGGCATATTGAGCTCTCATTGGTTATGAGCAATATTGGTACAGTGTGTATTGCAAAGCAGAATAGCTTACTTACTAGGTAATAAAGTAAGGATTTCAGTTCAGCATTGTCATTTCCTATGTTCTATATATGAGAGCTTATGGGGAGTCTTTGACAGAGGAGATATATATATATATTAAAAATCTATAGTAATAAATATGTACTGGCTATAGCAATAAACTTTCCTCGTCCTTTAGCTTTTAAAAATGGTTATGAATAAGTCTATAAGAGGACTAGATTCCCAGCTGTCATCAAAAGCGACAAAAGAGGCATTTATGCATTTATCCTCTGAAGGCTGGTTCCCAAGGCTCCCTTCTGACATGACTGCTGTGCCAGGAGCTTGCAGCTTTTGCTAACCTCAAGCTAGGGAATCCCCACTGCGGGAAGGCTGGTTTCACTGACTTACGATACAGCCCAGGGACTCCTTCACTTATCATTAACAAACACACATCACTAAAAAGTAGTTGTGTATATGTGTGTGCAGAAGTAGGTGCGTGCATACATGTGTGTGCACATGCATGCGTGTGCTTTAGACTTTATTTTAGCCTGTATCTGCAAGCAGAAATACTCCTTAGGATTTCACCTCAGCTCAGTTTTACTTGGTTAACGCGAGCTGAAAACATACCTCTTTTCCATGTGATACTTTCTGTATGATTTAGTCTCTGTAAACTTGAACAGTAATTATATCTATTAGAAAGAGTGCAAATGCAAGGTGAAATATTATTGGCCTGAATTAAAACACTTTACACCAGTTTTGCATTTAGTTGTCATAAATGATCATGAAAATTCAAGGCCTTATATATTGATGCCTCACTCTTCAGCCCATTGAGGTTTACAGTACATTTGTCAAGTGGGTACTGAACTTCATATGGTGTTGGTCAACGTTATGTCTTAAAACACTAAAATCTTAGTAATCTAAACAGACGTGGATATCTTCTTATTACCTTTTTCCTTTTTCCACATGGATTAAATGACAATATATTAATTTAGCTTGGCTTTACTTTGAATCATACTTGAATTTTCAAATAGGATATTTGAAATGAAAATAATGTATTAAAGATCTCTGGTGAGACCTAATGGATTTATAAAAATAGAAAACTGCAAGTACAGACACATAAATATTTATGGTCAATTTTCATAACCCTGTTTATATTTCATGTAGCATAATCCTTCTGTCATAGGCTTGGGCTACCTCTGGTTTATGTGACAGGAAATATAGATCAGGTCATATCAATCAACATAAAATACACGATGCAATGAGTTAATATCAACACTACAAATGTGAAAGTTTTTTAATGCATGACTAATGTATGCGCATGTCTTGTCCTTCTGAATTAAAAGGGCTATTTGGGGCTGAAAATGAAATCCTAGCTGAATTGTTTTTCAATTAATAAAATAAGGAGAACAAAGCTTTTAAAACACTTTGTGATTCATAGATACACTCCATAGAATGCACATGGCAGTGACTTTTCCTTCAGCCTGATTCTGCTTTCACTGACACTGATGAAAATCAGGAGTAACTCCAGCCAAGTCAGTGGAGCTACCTGGGGTAAGATGAGAACAAAATGAGGAATTTATTGTCACAGCAGTGGAGCAAATATATAACAGTGATGGATTATTTCTTTATGGACTATGACACAGCTTGAACGAAGAAAAAATAGTAGTGGCCTGTAAGCAATTGATTTTTTTTTCAGTGCTGAATGCAGGTAGAACCATTTTTTGCCATTGCTCTTTTGCAGAGAAACAACTGGAAAAGTACAAAGAAATTGTACTGGATGTGAAGATCTTTTACAAAGATATTTTCAGTTTAATGATTGGAACACAGTAGTTTGCCTTTTTGTAAGTGAAAGTATATGTCTCTGAAACTGCTGACAAAGTCTGCCTCGTACAAAACAAATTGGAGAAATGTATGCCAGAGACTTCCTGAAATATTCTTTATTTGCAGCTAGTAATCTTTGAGTAAATTCAGACTCATTCTGCTGAAGGCATTTTATTGTACGTCACTTTGAACTACTGGATCTTTCAATGACTAGTAACTTATTTCATGTCTTAGTTAATACATGATGGATGACTGGGGTTAAACAGATCAATCTAGACTTTAATTTCTGATGTTTCTTTCAAACTGCTGTTAACTCCCCTCAGCTTTACATTCATACAGGTTAGTACAATGGTTAGCTATGATTCATAGTGAATATTGCAAGTTACTCTCTGGTGCTAGTAACATTTAATAATCCAGTTAATTTATCTTTTCCTTGCTGTTCCATGTCCTGTGCAAATTATCTAACACTAAGTTTTGATCCTTAGCACAAAAAATGCCACTATATTTCTCTTCTAAAGGATCAGATAATGCAGAGTACAAGCTGACAATTCTGCTTAAAATTCAGAAGGCAGAAGTTTTACTCAATGATAGAATTTTAATAGCCAACAGGACTTCAGAAATTTAGTGAAAGGAAAGCAAAAGAAGGATGTCGAACTATTACTACTGTTTGTCAAGAAGATTTAAAAAGAGTCACTAACAAGATGGGAAATTTAAGAATGAAAAACTTCTAAAGAAATTACTTAGAATACTATTTTAAAATATAAAAATAAATTCCAGGAGCGGAGTCCTAGGCTCTGAAAACGCCTAGTGGGATGAACCCAGACGATGTCAAATGTAAAACATTTTAACTGTGGGACTATCAAGGTTTTACTAGAGTGAAAGGAAGCTACCAAGGGAATACCCAGGGATAGACAGCTTTAGATTTTATTCAGTGCCTTTGAAATGATTCAGGGGAAATACAAAAACTGTCTCGGAAAGAGAATAAATAAATCTCTTGTTACAAGAGGCCAGGTGTTTTCTTTCTCCATGTGAATGCATACGAACAAAGATATAGTAGATCTGTAGATATTATAGATTGAAACGGCCATGGAAAGGTGGCCATTTCAAAGCTTATGAAGAGTTTTATATACAGTTTTGAAATTATACCATGAAAATGACACTTACAGGATATTGCTGAAGGCAATTATCAGTTGGAGAGTGCTATAAGTAACAGTATCTTGAGTTATACTAGTAAAGCGAAAGAACTATTGCGAGGAAGGCAAGAAGTCATGTCAGATTTTAAGCCAGCGTCTGAACACTAGCGAGTATGATAAAACTGACAGAGAGTGTAATACATAGCAACTGCTTTTTGGCCTTTTTGTGAAGCAGCTGGTGTTGCATATGGTGAGGGGTAGGACACTGGATGGATTGGACTTTTTTTTGTTCAGTGTCAAACATTATACACTGTAAAGTAAGGAAAATGGAAATGACTCTCCAATAAAATGATACAAAGCCTGTCTCTCAAAATTCTCTGTCCAAAATTCCTCTTGGATAATTCATCTGATTGTATTCTGTGTGGTAGGACCGTGATAATTTATTCCGGGTGACAGCAGGCCTTAGAGCTTCAAGATAAGCTATAAAAAAAGAAGAGATTTCAGCGAAACAAACACTGAGAAGTAATGAGTCCTTAACTCCTGAATGAAAAACTGCTATAAAGCTAATAAATTGTTTTTAAAATTAATGACAACATAAAGTGAAAATCTAGTTTTTGAGGGGTAGCAACATTTCATTCTGATTCTCAAGTTGAATCACATAAAGTTTCCTCGCAGGGAGCAGCTCCAGTGTTCCCTGCTGTTAGCTTGTAAAACTCACCTTCAGGTGATGCCATCGAGCTAGTACAACTGGGTAATGTTTGTGTGGAAAATTGAAAAACTCAAATGCTTCAAGCCAAATATTAAGCTACTTTTTGAACAGCTAAAATTATTAGGCTTGGGAGAAATAAAATTATAAATATAAATGATGGAATGGTAGAAAGAATGATGTGGGCATTTCTGTATCATTTGTTATTGTGTTGCCTGAGCAGTAACAGTCAGAGAGACTTGTATATCTGGTTCTGTGACGGTCTAAGTTACTGCAGCCTCTTTTACCATAGAGTGAAAAACTTATTCAAATATGTAGAGAAAAAAAAATAATTAGTACCCATATCATAGAAAACATTGTTGGGGTTTCTTCCATATTCAGTCTTAGATGGTCACCACTGACCAAAACCACAAAGAAATAGGATATTCTTTTCTGAACTACAGCAATAAAAGTTCTGTGAATACTGTAGTAAAAAGTTGAAGTGCCTAATGAAAAAAAAAAGCAAACCAGGCGGACAAATTCCTTTGCTTTCTGGTAGCTCGAAAATGCTGTACTTCAAATGTAACAAGACAGAGACATATATGAAAAGGGAGAAATGAGCCTAAAATCTAAAATCACTTTGAGAGAAGTTTTAAAAGAAGACTTTTCATAAATCTCTGATGTCTTTATCAGGTCTTATGTATGTGCATTGCTTAGCAAAATGTATTTGTGCTGTATTCTTAACATTTATCTAAAAGGATAATATTTATGATAAACTGGCAATTAGCTAATTACCAAACTACTTTGAGACAGATTGTCTCATTTGGAAGAAACATAACTAAAGGTATTTGAACCAAAAAATTTTAAGGAGTTCCAGAACTACTGCGCATATGGTAGACTGGATGTTTTCTCATCTTCTATTAAGCTGAGTAGTAAATAATTTTCAGTGCAGAAGTCTTCAAAACACGTGTGAACCCTTTATCGACTGTGTTCACACATATTCCCAGTGCATATCTGATGGAATGTAGAGTCATCAGCCACAGTTTTGAAAACGTACTCTTGTTTTGGTATCCTTCCATTTTTAATGTGAGTTTGATTACACATTTGTTACCTAGGGACCTTAATTTATGTAGGGCTTAATGTAGCTTTTATGCAAAGAAGAATCCAGTCATGTGTTTCAGACTGGGCATTGAAAACTATACTTTACAATATTTAGGCAATCCAAACAAGTCCTGATGTGGGTGGGGTGTTTTATAATAATGTAAGAAACTAAAAAATACGTAGCATTCAAAGCATATTGATTGTTTACAAAATATTTTAGGACAGTTGGGCAGGGAAAAATTATTTCCCCTGTAAAAATATATTATTTTTCTGACTTGTTTGTTGCCAGTAGGTTATTCACAATAACAGTAAGTTGCTGATAATTTTAGGAATAATGGTGTATACAATAAAGGCATCATAGCAAGTGAACAGAGAGACTCGTCTGTCAGAAAGAAATGACTATTTTTGTTAGAATCTCTTTATGGTATTGTTTTGTTCCACTTTCAAAGTCCAGAAACATTTATGATATGGCTCTCTCTAATAGAGGATAGGGAAGGTTTTGCTGTAGATGTTGGATTTCAGGCTATTTCACAGAGAGGGCTGGCATTTCAGCAGTGTGTGTCCAAGCCCCAGCCTGAGGAACATACATAGCCAATATGTGAAAATAGGAGATTCCCATGAGCGGGCATCCTGAGGAATCTGTTCAAAGTTCACAAATTCCACTTTGGAACTACTCATCTAAGTTTTTCCTTTGACAACCTGACAAGACAGGTCTCTTCCTTCCCTTAAAATATGCCTGGTGCCGTCTTGGATTTTGATAGATAATTTCCATTAAGTAGTTGCACTAAAAATCTTGTAAGGGCAAAATGTGAACACAGTTGATATGTGGAGACAAGACTTTAATGTTAGTGTAATTTGAGTCTTAACAGTCTAATCAAAATACAAGTTATGATTAGTCTTATTAAGAGTCATGATAACACTAGGACTTAGAGTGCTCGTCCTCCTTCTACATAATGTAGGGCAAGGGGAGCTGGACCATCAGAGAGATGTGAGGGGTTTACAAGGACAGCTCTCCTGTTGGTGAGGGTTTCTTCCTCCACGGTCCTCTTGAGGGCCTTTCTGTATTTGCTAATGCAGTCTCCTTACTTGGTCTTTCTTCATTGGCTCCTAATTCCACCTTATGCAGTTTTTCTGTTCTGTTCTTGAAAACCATTTCACCCGAGTGACCAGCCACTGACCACTGCGATTTGTGATTACTGTCCCAGGCCTCTGCCCTTGATCTCTACCTGTATTTCTCTGCATTACGCTTTTATTCTAAGTCATGGACTGTTCGCCCTATGCAGAAAAACGGTTATCACTATCTATTAATTAGGAATAGGTGTTGTACCATACAGTTTCACACAGCTGAACTGAAGCTAATACGTATTTAGGCAAAGTCAGCTGACTGCTGAATCTTTACTAAAACAAGCTAAAATTAGCTCCGGCCAAGACAAGTCCAGGCAAGTCCAGAGGACTACAGTGTTAGGTAAATAAAAAGCCTTTGGTCTTTTCTTAGTAATGGCAAAATCGTGTTTATTAGTGTATAAATTGGATACTTCTAAGTTATCTATGCCTATTTTTGGACATTTATGTCATGGCTCAGGTTCATTACTTGCTGAAACAGGTGTTGAGCCATTCTCAGCAGAAGGACACTTCTGCTGGGTTGCCCTCCGAGTTTGTCTCCCTCGTGTGGGGAGCGAGCAGGCTGGTTTGCATGGAGCAGGAGGCCATGGGACCAGAACTGACAGCACTGCCTAGAGGATGGAGAAACAATGAAACAGAGTGACAAATGAGATGGTGGCTGCTGCCTTCTCTGGAGAGATACTGACAACCAGCACATTAGGACATGTGATTTCAAGAGAAAATCCGGGCTATGATTTAGGACATTCTGACATGTGCTCTTGTGAGGAGATGATGATGGGTCTTTACAATAACACTGAGACAACCCACACGTAAATTTCACATAAAATATATGTATTTGCAGACTTTCAATATCACAGTGCTTTGTAGCAACAACCTAGTAATGAATAATGCAGTTGTAAATAATCAGAACAGCCAAACCAGTAGTTTGCATCAAGAGTCAGCAAAAAAATTGATGAGTGGAAGAATATTAGCTAGAAAGCCCATGCTAGGATACTGTCGTGGTTTGTGCCCGACTGGCCACTGAGGCGAATGACAGATGCTCTCTGGCACTATCTCCTTGTCACTTTTTACTTCCTTGGCTAGAAACAAGACATTCATTTGAGAACGTGCTTGTGTACAGATTACATTGTGAGAGTTAATCAAGGAACCTGTGCCTAAGTTAAAGGAAGTGTAATTCTCCTTTTGACTACTTCTTGAGAGGGATCTGCCCCAGTTGTAATTTTAAAATGGGGAACTGGAATATCCCCTTTAAAGGACAAATCTGTCTGCTAAACTAAAAAAAAAAAAAAAAAAAAAAAACAACCCACACAACAAATGAATGAACAAAAAGTCCTGTTAAGTCCTGTTTGTTAGACTTGGTGTAGTTTTAAAAACAGGACCACAGGTGAAAAAAGAGGGAGAAACCATGTTGTTAGATATGGACAGAACGTCTGACATGACATTCTTTCTCTCTATATTTCCTTCTTCCCTTTTCTTTGAATTAGCATTGTAAAGCAGCATGTTTCTGACTGATAGCACTTAAATGGTGAAGAAATGCAGCACGTCCTACCATTCCTGTCAGTCTGACTCAATGAGAACCGAGGGGTTATAAGGCCAGATGGGTTGACTGTGTTCATCTACCTGGGCATTCTGCCATACATGGGGTGTAGATTTTCTGATATTTGCATGTAACTGAGAGTATTTATAGTTAAGCATCTCTTGTCAGTCATGCATACTGAACAAATGCATGGCTTACCAGGCACAGAACACAAATTTATATGAAAGAAATAAGTGCAGCAGAAATTTTCTCTGACAGATTTCTGTTTCATAGAAAACTTTTGATAAAGCTGGATTTTAGTCTGCACATACAGGATATAATCTCAACAATGATAAGTAAAGTTCTGTCCATGCTTAGATGGCTTTTGTGAAGATAGCTTATCCAAACCCCATAGGGATGCTATAGTCTGGAGTCACAGAGGCTTATCTGGCATGATCGGAAGGCTGGGAAGTAGGTTTCAACCAAGGGTGGAGCAAGGCTGAAACACACATCTGAGTCAATAGAAAAACATACCAATAGCCCTGCTGAAATCATAGAAGCACAGAATAATTTGTGTTGGAAGGGACCTCTGGATCTCAACTGACAAAACCCCCACTCAAATATGGGTCAGCTTCAGCCTTGCTCAAACCCTTGTCCAGTCAGATATTTAGTATCTCCAAAGATGGTTATCCCAGATCTTCTCTGGGAAATCTCTTCCTCTGACCACCTTCATTGTGGGAATTGGAAATTCTGGTTTTGGAACTTGCATCTCTTGGGCCTTTCCTTTTACAGTGCATCACTGTAAGAATCTGGTCCTGTCTTC
Source organism: Rynchops niger (assembly GCA_013400035.1). Taxonomy (NCBI): domain Eukaryota; kingdom Metazoa; phylum Chordata; class Aves; order Charadriiformes; family Laridae; genus Rynchops; species Rynchops niger. Next base: position 188,491 of record VXBH01001036.1, read on the forward strand.
TTTATGCCCTCCCATTATGTAGTTGAAGAGAGCAGTAACATCCCCCTTAGTCTTCCCTTCTGTTACTGCCTTCTGTCTTGTGTGAGGGCTGTAGTTCTCCCAATTTAAATTGAACTTTGTGAACCAGGAAAGGCTTTGGCCCAATATATTTAGCCTCAGGTAGGCAAAGTAATTATTCCTCAAAGAGTTAATATCCTCCTGATACTGCATTTTGAGTAGCAATTTGAAAAGAGTAAGGAACCTTATTTGGAGTCATTTACGCCAGTAATAGCCTTTTTCAATCCTAGTTATGGTGTCACTAGGATAATATTATAATAAGAAGATTTATTTCCTCTGCCTTAAGGTAAAACTAACTGCAGAGACAGAAAATGCTTGTTGTAGGTTAGACTCTGCTGGTTATATGCCCTCTTAGTGTGGGGAAAAACAAGCTGTGACATTGCTCCATTATGTATTCTGTAGATTATCATCTCCCCTCCACCTCGGCCCATCCTTTTTCTAGGACACTCGATGCAGAAACAGTTCTTGAAAACCAATGACGATCAAGATTGAAATTGTTCCTGACTTCAGTGGGTAGCACGTGAGGAATTGGTCACATAAGGAGCGGGGACAGTCTAATTGCATGGAAATATGCCCCTTCTTCTTAGATATGCAAACACACAATGCCAAGGGCTGCATTTTTTGCTTCAGTGCCTCTGAAGATGGGGGCACAACATAAAGGCTGATCATGTTGTTGGTCTGCTAGCCATGGGGGAAAAAGGAGCAGCCACCTTTCAGGCACTGTTTCCTCAGACTGCTGCACCTATGTGAGCTAATGGAGGAAGGCTAAAAGAGGCAGAAGTAGGAGGTCACTGTGGCTCTGACCCCTAACACTCTCCTCACAGTGGCTCGGCTGTCAAGAGGGCATGTAAGTACACCTGGTGCATGCCTGGCTGCAGCTGCTCCCATTGCAGGGAGGAAGGAGGGGACTTAAGTGTGACTTTCTGGGTCACAGTGCAGACCCGAATCTGCCCCTGAGCTATGTAATTATACATTTTCCTTATTCAGGGGTCATGTTGACTATGTGACCTAAATAAATGTCAATGCTTCTGTTCATGTAACTGTGATTAGATAAGGTGGTAGGTATGTGGCTGTTTTTATACAACTGCAGTGCACTCTTGTCTCTGTGTATGCAGGGTCTAGTGAAATGCTGAAAAGAAAATTCTGAAATAATACTTCGAAATTTGGTTTTCGAGTTATAAACGAGGGGTATTTTTGAAAGGGTTTTAACTGGATATTTTTCTGTTGTGGGAGATGTGTGCAAAGCTCTCTACCCCATAGATAAGACAATGACAAAGCTAAATTTGATGCGTTAAGTGTCATGTTTCTAAATTTTCTGGTGGGCATACATTGTAATGGTGTTTACAACCTGAATCAGCATAATTGTTCCTGACAGGTTGCTTGTATCATTTTATCTTTACTTCAACAGAGACAGCTCTTTACTTCTTTTCTTTGAAAAGTTGAGTATCTCGTATACAGCATAAGGCTTTATAACTGAATTTAATGTTTTTATGAACTCCAACAGAAATGCTTTTTATTATCTTTGTTCCTAATGGAAATTTTATGCAGGATGAACATTTTTGATCTTAGTATAGCTCCTCTGAACCATAAATATATTAATGCAAAACATCCAACATCAAACGATTATAAATGTACGAATGTCAGAAAATTTGAAGTTACTATTCCCACACAGATTGTAATTTCTTTTTGCTGGGTATATGCAGTACTTAGTATTTCTCAGTAATGCTTTACTGTACTTAATTTTTATTTCATAGCCACCTTACGCATGATTTATGATTACTGCAAGAGTTGTTAATTCAGATTTTCCATGGTTTTTATGTTCACATTGCAAATTTTTCCAATGTATCGCATATGGAAAAGTGTTGTGGGTCCTTTTTTGCGGGATGGGGGGGAGAATCCCAGCAAAGCAAGGAAAGGAGGGAAGATAATTAGATAGATAACAGAATACATTCCTGAAAGATACTACTAATTGATGATGCTTTCAGGCCTTGTAGTGTAACTGAGTCAACATCTGATTTGGATGCGTTTGTATTGTGACTTTGCAAAAATGCACATTATGATGAAATAGTATAATGAGAAGCAGAAGTACTTGTAGCCACTGAAGTCTCACCTCGCCACTGCTTGTGTGCGGCTGTTCTATGTAAAGACTGACAATTCTGTGAACTCAAAATGAAAGCACTAGAGGGAAAGGAAAAAAAAACTACATTTATTCAATAATACATTGCCAACAACAGCCAGGCTACGATTTTTAAATGGATATATTTGTTCTAGATCCGATTTAGAGTCGTTCTGCCAGGGCAGAGTTAAAAACTGAAAGTAAGGGAGATTGAGAAGTAATAGTATCATCCTGACTCCTTTTTTGAAATGGGCTAACTAAAGTGCATCCTGAAGTACGTCAGTCTGGTCTGTCACAGTGACTCCCACATGCTATGGAAATGCAAACAAAGGTGCTGCAGAATGAGAATGGGGAAAATATTATTAAATTATTCAAAATAACAAAAAAAAAAAATGCAGGTCGTAATGAAGAAATATCAGAAAGCAAGTTTCACATGGGTTTGGAAAGAAAACACGACAAAGTATGAACATAAAAATAATTATGTTATTACTGTGGTTTATACAAAGCTTTGGTTCAGTATTTTTTAGCAGTGGTCAAACTATCAGTATCCTGTAGAGAAGGATATGTTTGTGAGCAGTCATTGGAAGCTTTCGTAGTCTTCACAGAATCAGAGTAACATAATCTGTCCATCACGGCTTGATAATGACACTGCAGTTTATTTATAATTTTCTACTCATTAATTCTATTTATTAATAATTTTCTACTGTTTGGAAAAACAGAATGATGTTAAATCCTACCTATCCTTGCATCACGGAAACACATCATCTCTAGGTGCTTATCACGGACCAGGCCTTGACAGCTACATATACAGAAGGTTTATATTACATGAAGTGAATAAGGGCTGGCTAAGTTCTTCATCTGTAAAATGGGGATAGTATCTCGTCTCTGTTCAAGCACAGTACAGTACATTTTTGAGATGCTGACACACAGTGATACTAGAAGGTATTTGAATGCTAAGAAAAAGGAATCTGAAGGTTTTAAAGGGCGTGATAATTAATTGAAAATACACTCTTTCTCATGTCCTCTTTTTTGTGATTTTCCAAATCACATGACCGTGGCCTTTTTGTTTATGGAGGGAGTAAAATCAATATGTCATCAGTCACATTCATGGAACAGGCAGCAGCCAGTTTATCTCATAACCTGACACCTCTTTTTTTTGGTTTTAGAGATATACATTATGCTATAGGAGTTCACATTTTTATTAAAAAAAATAAACAAAACCAAACCCAAAATTAATTAATAAAGTGATGGCAGCTACATGTAATAGGTCAAACACACCATGATGATTCCTCTTCAATACCTGTCAAGTGTAATTTTCCAAAGCATGGAAAAGGCAACTTACTCAGTAGCCCTCTACCTCCTCTTCAGAAATATATTTCATAAATGACATGCAAAAATATATTGAGAGGAGAATACAGGGGCATCCTACTTTGGTTTTGTTTACAGTCAGTGTTTGGCTTTCTGGCTTCTCTTGCACTTATAAAAAATCCAACTGCTGATAATAGTAAAATGTCATTGTTATGTGGTAAACCCTTTCACTAGTGTTGTACATTTGCAAATGAACAGCAATGGATTTCTCCTTTCTTTTTCCAACCTTTCCTTCTGATTCTCACTGAACTCTAACATAGAGCTTGATCTCTTTTATCTTCATATGACTACAGACGTGTCCAAGGGAGTCCTCGCAAAATTTTGAGAAGAGGGTGGCAACAACAAAGCCCAGATACAGAATGACTGAGGACCTTTGCACAGTGCTCTGATTTTTCTACTCTTTAGAAAAGCATTGAATCCCCAAAATGGAATTAACTTACAAATGGCAGAATTGCTGAAAGGAATTCATGAAGGAGTGCGACATAGTCATGACTATTTTTTACCTCCAGTAGGATGGAATAGCTAATAACGAAATACCCAGGTGATTGTTTCAGCTAGTATTATTAAAAATCTTTGATTTTAAACTTCCAACTTTTCAGATACATAGTTCTTGATTCTCATAGGAAGTTGAAAGTGATTCATTAAACGTAATTAGAAATGAGTCAAGAAAATGTGGGCTATGCCTACACTTCATGTTATGATTTGATCAGAAGCCTTGCTTTTTGGGCTTTTTGAACCACTGTTTCCAGGACCAAATTACCGGTTTTGGCATATTGTATGCAGGTTTCCTGACTGCTGAAGAAGCATCCAAAAAATGGGCCATCTTCAAGAACCTTAATAGATTAATTGTCCAGCAGGGAGTCCTGGTGGACAACAGGATGACCATGAGACAGCAATGTGCCCTCATGGCCAAAAAGGCCAATGGCATCCTGGGGTGCATCAAGAAGAGTGTGGCCAGCAGGTGGAGGGAGGTCATCCTCCCCCTCTTCTCTGCCTTGGTGAGGCCGCACCTGGAGTACTGTGTCCAGTTCTGGGCTCCCCAGTTCAAGAAGGACAGGGAACTGCTGGAGAGGGTGCAGCAGAGAGCTACCAAGATGATGAGGGGACTGGAACACCTCTCTTATGAAGAAAGACTGAGAGATTTCGGTCTGTTCAGTCTGCAAAAAAGACGGCTGAGGGTGGATCTTATCAATGCTTATAAATACTTAAAGGGTGGGTGTCAGGAGGATGGGGCCAGGGGACAGGACAAGAGGTAATGGGCACAAACTTGAGCATATGAAGTTCCACCTAAACATGAGGAGGAACGTCTTTACTTTGAGGGTGGCAGAGCACTGGCACAGGCTGCCCAGAGAGGTGTTGGAGTCTCTAACTCTGGAGACATTCAAAACCCACCTGGATGCGTTCCTGTGCAACCTGCTCTGGGTGACCCTGCTCTGGCAGGAGGGTTGGACTATATGACCTCCAGAGGTCCCTTCCAACCCTATGATTCTATGATTCTGTAATTCTATAATAGCATGACAATTTTAGAACAGAATTAACAGCAGAACTACCCAAGGGCAAACTGTACCACCACAATGGAAGTAGCATGGTCACTTGAGTATTATTTATTGGTATCATCACAGCACTTGAGAACTGTAGTAAGAGAAAATTACTTACACATAGAAGTACAAAAGAAAGACACCATCATTGAAGTGATTGCATCGACATATTAATAAGGACAGCAAAAAGAGCGCAAAAGATGGGAGGATTCGGTCATACAGGGAGACATGAAAAATACTCTTAACATTGTAGCAGTCTATTCATTGTCAAGCCTTCTTGCAGGTATTATGGAAAAGCAGTATTTGAGGGAGGATAATGAGGTGACTAAGCAAATGCTCACGGGGAGCCTCTGCTCAGCCTGAAGAATCACAAAGGAGAAAGCAGAGTTGAATGCTGGAAAATCTAGTAAGTGGGCATGAGATTAGCATCATTGATCATCAGCATCTCTAAAATAAATGATCATACGATGGAGGTAAGTCAGAAAGGGTCTTGAAAGTGGGTAGAAATATTTAAATTCGATGCAGTGAGTAAAGAAGAGCAGGGTAAAGGAATACAAAGAAAGGGATATTATTAGCAGAACAGTGGGCTAAGAGACATTCATTGAGTAACGTTATGGATGGATACAAGTGAGAAAAGATTAAGTCAGTCAGAAATTAATAAAATAATGTTGAAATAGCTAAGAAAAAGGGTGGCAGCTATGGTGAGTTTATATTGCAGGTTAGATACAATATACTAAATATTAAGGAATTTAAATTGCAAAGATAAGATTGTACACTAGGATGTTTACTGTGTCGACTTACTAAAGAGTTCTGAAGGTTAAGAGCCTGCCTTGTAACTAAGGTGTGGTGTTTATGTTATTACAGTATTTAAGAAAGTAAATGGTCAGTTTAAGAAGGAGAATTATTCATGTTGATCCTGAGCTCGTGAGGAAACAGTAGAAAGGCAGAGGACAAGTTTCAGTTTGTCAGAGACAGACTGGAATAGCAAATATATAGGTTATATGTATGAATTAAGATGGCAAAAGATCTAGGAAAGTAGAGGCAGAATACAGTTTCAAAGGTTTGAGTAGAAACTGTAGGTGATAAAGACAGGTAGGTGGGAAAGCAGATGTGGACTTGCAGAGAATTATGCTTAAAGGAGTTAAAAGCACTGTACTCAGAGAGCTTAGAGATAAAGGAGAGTTGAGTAGTAATTGTAAAGGCAAATGGAACTAGGATTGGTACAAATTCAAGCTCTGATTGGGAGGAAAGGATAATAACTAATGTGTGTGTTAGAGTATATGCCTGTATATGCATATTTATGAGCTTAGAAAATAAAGGCTATACTCCAAAGCGAAGCATTATTAGGGTTTGGGTTTTTGGTTGTTTTTTGCATTTTGTTTTTTTTTTCACTGTAGCTGCACTGCCACTTTATTTTTACAGGAAGCATGTGGGTTGTTTTTAGAATTTAGCAATTCCTTGAGAGTAAAAAGGGCATAACACTGGCTTAATTTATAAAGGGACTTTATTAAATTGTTCTATTAAGAGCTTTGTTCCACTAATTATATAGGTAAGTGCTAATATAACTGGTTTATATTACATTTAGAGTATAATATGCAAGAGGACGGATGTTGCTTTTCTAAACCTCCTTTGTTGCAGAAAAAGATAATGAGAGCTATATAAAGTCCTGAAATCATAGCCAATTTATCCGGCCCACTATGTGAGCTAATGCAAGACTAGAGACATACTGCATTGACTGCTGATTATTTTATACCACTTCTAATGCCTTGAAATGAAAAGAGCGAAATTAATGGGGAAATAAAGAGAGAAAATGGAATATAAATAATGTATTTTTTGACATTTTGAATCTTACCCTATTATTAGTCTTTTTATATGGGAAAAAAATCCAATCAAATCAGACAAGTATTCAGATTTTCTGCTTTATCCCATATACAGGGATTTTAGAGGATACTCAAAGAAGTGTTGCAAAATAATATATTTTTGATAAAGATGTAAAGCGAACAATGAATGGGAACTAACACAAATATGGTTTCCCTAGATATGATGCTTCATAATACCATTATTATTTGTTGTTTATACTACAATAGTTAATATTTTGTAAGCATTTCTTTCATAATACTATTATTAGAAGTCTAAAATTTGCTTATGAGGCTTCTTTAGTCTAAGAATTGACTTCTAAAATGTAAGCTAAATCATCTCAGCTTATTTCAAGTAAAGGAAGAGGGACAAAGATAATAAGGACCAGGCATATTTGTGTTGTGATAAAATAAAACTTAATTTGATTTCTAGTCTGAACTGTTGCATTTAGGCCTAAAAATCAAAAATGTCTGGATATCTCTTTATTTAGGATGATGTCAGAGGACTTGACCCAGTGGGGAATGGGAGGCCTTGAGGAAGGACCTGAGGAACAAAGTGATGGGAGAGGTGCTCATGCTCTCACCTGCTGAAAACATTGTGACTGTAGTACCATCCCAAGTGTCCGTGCCTGAATGCAGGCAGCATGGGGAACAAAGAAGCAGTATTAGGTGTCCCTGCATAACCACCAGGCCAGGAGTTTGTGTTGGATTACATGAAGGAGTGGGATGATTTAGAGGATGGGAGTGCTTCAGGGGATGGAGGAGATGGACACAGGCTCTTCAGGAAGGATGAGGAGCAGGAGTTGTGCTCTGTGCAAAGGTGAGGCTGAAGTGTGCAAGAAGTTGCCTATGGGGCAAGATGGCCCAGAGCATGGGGGTCAGGGGCAGAGGACAGATGAGCAGGGGTAGTGTAGTTGTACGTCTGCTGCACACTGGCTAGTCGAGAAGTGTTGCTGCACCTCGAGTACTGTCTCCAGTTTTGGGACCCTCTAAACAAAAAAGACATTGAGGTGCTGGAGCAGGTCCAGAGAAGGGCAATGAAGCTGGTGAGGGGTCTGGAGAACAAGTCTTATGAGGAGCAGATCACGGAATCACGGAATCTTTAGAGTTGGAATGGACCTCTAGAGATCATCTAGTCCAACTCCCCTGCAAAAGCAGGATTGCCTAGAGCACATCACTCAGGACTGCATCCAGGCGGGTCTTGAAAATCTCCAGAGAAGGGGATTCCACCACTTCCCTGGGAAGATGAGGGAGCTGGTGTTGTTTGGCCTGGAGAAAAGAAAGCTGAGGGGAGACTTTCTCGCTCTCTACAACTGCCTGAAAGGAAGTTGTAGCGAGGCAGGGGTTGGTCTCTTCCGCTAAGTAGCATGCGACAGGACAAGAGGAAATGGCCTCAAGTTGTACCAGTGGAGGTTTAGACTGGATATTAGGAAAAGTTTCACCGAAAGGGTTATTAAGCATTGGAACAGGCTGCCCAGGGAAGTGGTTAAGTCGCCATCCCTGGAGGTATTTAAGAGACAGATAGACATAGTACTAAGAGATACACTTCAGTGATGGTTTTTGTCAGAGTTACGTTGATGGTTGAACTAGATGATCTGAAAGGTCCCTTCCAACCTAGGAAATTCTATGATTCTATGAAGTGGGAGCAGAGGAAGCCTTTGGACAGCTGGAGGAGGCCTCTGTACAGCAGCCTCTGGTACTCATATTGTGTTTCAGCTACCCTGATATCTGGCTAAAAGGCAATAGGGCAGAATGCAAGCAATGCAGGAGATTTCTGGAGAGCATCCAGATGATTTTTTGAAACAGGCAATGGAGGCAACTAGGGCAGACCTGTTGGACCTGCAGTTACAAGCAAGGAAGAGCAAGGCTGGAGATGTGCAGAGCAATGGAAGCCTTGTCAGCAGCAACTATGAGATTCTGAAGTTAAAGACAGAGAAGTAAGCAGGACAAATAGCAGAGTCATAGCTCTTGTCTTAATGAGAGCAGCTTGTTCAGGAATCTTCTTGGCATAATCCAATAGACTTCTACTCTGGAGAGGAAGGGCTCCAGGAATCCAGTTGATCTTCCAGGACAGTTGTGTCAAAACACCAAGATGGTCCATTCTGATGTGCAGCAAGTCAAGCAAGTGTGGCAAAAAGTCAGCATGGATGAATGGAGAACTCCTGACTGACCTCAAATGCAAAAAGGAGGGCCACTGAAGGTGGAAGTAGGGACAGGCTACCTGGAGGATTAGAGGCTCAAGCATGGAGCGGAATGAAAACCAAAAAGGAGCGTGAAGGGCTTCTAAAAGTGTATTGGCAGCAAAAGGAGTAAAACCCTGTGAGTCCACTGCTTATAGGGCAGTGGAAGTAGTGTCCAAGGAGACAAAAGTCTCTGTGCTTTTATCTTGGTTTTTACTTGCAAGATCTGCCCCCAGGCCTTCCAAATCACTGAGCTTAGTGTCAGAATTGCAGTAAAGGACTGAGTGAGAGACCGTTTAAGCCAATTGGATTTATACAGACCCATGGGACCAGTTGGGATCCATCCAAGCATGATGAGGGAACCAGCTGACATGATTTAAGGGTGTTCTCTGTGGTCTTCAAAAGATTTTGTTCAAGAGGAGGTTCATGATGATTGGGAAAAGAAAAACTTCATGCCCATCTTCAAGCAGGGGAAGAAAGTGGATTTGGGGAAGTACAGGCTGGTCAGCTTTGTCTCTGTCTACAAGAGGATTATGGAACAAATCCATTTCTACTTATATGAAAGACAAGGAGGTGATTTGGAATAGCCAGTATGGATTTACCAGGGTAAGACTGTGCCTGACCAATTTGATGGCGTTATATGATCAAACTGCTGGCTCTGAGGACAAGGGAAAGAACAGTAGATGATGATTAGTTTGACTTAAGCAAGGCTTTTGACCTTATTTCCTATGCTGTTGACAGCTGAGATACAGTTTGGGGGTTTGAAGGACAAGGTAGGTGTAATACTGGCTGCCTTGGCAGGCTGAAAGGGCTGTGATTAGCTGTGCAAAACCCAATTTGCATCCTAGTATTGGTCAATAAGGGAATTAATAATCTCTATCAACTCTATTAATGACTTGAACACTGTGACAAACTGCATGCCCTCACAGGTTTGCAGATGATACCAAACTGGGGGAAATGACTGATATGCTGGACAGAAATAAAGTTCAACAAAAACAAACATAGGCATTGCACCTGGGACAGAAAAGCCTCAAGGGTAAGCACTAGAGACTGATGGGATAGAAAGCAGCTTTGCAGAAAAGTACCTGAGGTCCTGATGAGTTGAACATAAGTCAGCAAAGCCCTGGGTTTGCTCAGCTTTGAGAAGAGAAGATCCAGGGGGATCTTATTGAATTTTCAACTGCCTGGTGGGAGGGTGTAGAAGGAGCCAGACTCTTCCATGTTGTGCTCAGCAAAAGGAGAGGACACAGTGTTCAAAAAGTTGCAGCAATGGAGATAATGGTTCAATAGTAGGAAAAATTCTTCACAGTGAAAGTGATGAAGCACTAAAATAGGTTGCCTAGAGAGTTTCTAAAATGCAGTTTCTAAAATCTGCATCAAAATTCAGATGTTCAGATGCTCAAGGCATATTCAAATGGACGTCTTGAGCAACATACTATAACTGACCCTGCTTTAAGCAGGAAATGGAATTACATGGCCTCCAAAGGTCTCTTCCAAACAAAATTATTCTATGATACTGTGACAAAAACAAATATGCACAAAATTCTTCATAACACTACCAGTGATGAGCTAAAGGTCAAGGTGCTATGTGAAGTCTATTCATAAGCAAATACCTAGCTTTGACTTGATCAGTACTTCTTAATGTTGATGACTGGTGGCATGGAGCACACAGCCAAGGATCTGAGATGCCCTAGGAGATGGAGATTGAAGACATTTCCAAAAGGTCTTTCCACATGAACAGCTCCCCACTAGGAAAAATGTATGGCTGATTTTGGGCAACAAGAAAGACTAGGTCTACAAAAGCAAAAGGCTTCATTTCTGTTGTTTTCCATAGGATTTTTTGGTACTTTGTGTTTCTGGTCTTTACATTCTAGGAAGTCCTTCTGAGAAATAATTACTTATTTCCTAGTGGATCTTGTTGCCTATAATTTAAACACATATTTTCATAAAATCGTAGAATGGTTTGGGTTGGAAGGGACAGTTAAAGACCATCTAATTCCACCCCCAATGCCATGGGCAGGGACACTTTCCACTAGATCAGGTTGTTCAAAGCCCCATCCAGCCTGACTTTGAACACTTTGAAAGATGGGCATCCACAACTTCTCTAGGCAGCCTGTTCCAGTGTCTCATCACTCTCATCATAAAGGTCTCCCAGAGTTTTCTCTTGTTTAGGCTTAACAACCCCAGCCTCTGACTCTGTTCCAGCCTTCTGACCATTTTTGTGGCCCTCCTTTGGACCCACTCTTAACAGGTCGGTGTTTTTCTTGTACTGAGGACCCCAGAGCTGGACACAGTACTCCAGTTGAGGTCTCAGGAGAACAGAGAGTAGAGGGGGAGAATCACCTCCCTCGACTTGCTGGCCTCACTTCTTTTGGTGCAGCCCAGGCTACAATTGGCTTTTTCAGCTGCATTTGCACCTTGGCGGCTCATGTCCAATTCTTCCTTTCACCCTCAGCCTACGTTGATACCAGGATTGCCCTGACCCAGGTGCAGGACCTTACACTTGGCCTTGTTGAACTTCACGAGGTTTACATGGGCCCACCTCTCAAGCCTGTCAAGGTCCCTCTGGACGGCATCCTATCCCTCTAGCAAATCAGTTGCACCACTCAGCTTGATGTCATCTGCAAACCTGCTGAGGGTGCACTCAATCCCACTAGCTATGTCATTAGTGAAGATATTAAATATTATTGGTCCCAGTATGACCCTTGAGGGACACCACTCATTACTGGTTTCCATTTGGACATTGAGACGTTGACTGTAAAACTTTGTATGCAGCCATCCAGTCAGTTCTTTATTCATCTAACACTTCATCCATCAAATCCATCTCTCTCCAATTTAGAGGTAAGGATGTTGTGGGGGACTGTATCAAAGACTTTATAGAAGTCCATGTAATTTTTATGTTTTGAGCGTTCAGAATTTGGGAGACAGAGAAAGGGACACATTAAGTACTGGTAATGAGATTGAGTGTTATAAGCATTACAGTTTTCATTGCTCTTCTTCCCCAGAGAACTGTGTTAGAAAGACTGGAGTAGTTTGTATTAAGCCCATTAAAATATTTTTGTCTGTTTTAATTAACCTCTTAATTTACAAATATGCACATTTCCCTTTTTAAGTCTCTTTTAAGTAACTGTTTTTACATTTCAATCTCTTTTCCTTGCCTTTTGTTGTTTTTTTCTGAAAACATGAGCAGACAAGTAAAGTATTCTGCAATAGTAGGTTTATTTTAAGCCTGTATGGATTTTACCATCTTCAGTCCCTAAATAAGATGAAGTTCTGTAGTGTGAACAAGGGGCATAAATATCAAGTCTGTATACATTAATAAGAGAGGAAAAAAAAGGGATTTCCTCATCTTTAATGTTTACAGTAGGTACCATACTGGTTTCTGAAAAAGCAATATTGAAGACCTGACAGGGATGTAGTATTTCTCAGGTATGAGTCATGCTTTTCCCTACCCCCACCAAAAATGGGGGATTTTTTTATCCATTCGTCATTATTACTAAACATTTCAGGGTGGCAGATTACTGTGTGTAACTTACGATGTTCACTGATTCATTGGAAACTAGCGTTCTGCTCTGAGCTTTATATTTCATCTTTCTTCTTCTTAAGTAACATAGGTTTTTTACATATTAGCGGTTTTTCAAACAGCACTGAGATCAGTCTCGGGGTACGTAGTCCTCAAGAGATAATCATACCTCTGGAGAACTGAATTTACTTGGCTACCACCCTTGATTCAAGGTGCTGTAGGATACGATTATCTCATGAGATTTCATGCTCAGTTATGTTATATAGCATCTGCATTTCCTAACGCTTTTTAACAACTTTTTATTTCTTACTAAACTTACAACAAATGCATAGTTTGTCCTTTAAAAAGTTGTTCATGTTAATAATGCTAATCATGATAAAAAAAGCTTTTTTGATTTGGAGCATGGGTTATATGAAAAACTTAAAGCTACATGGGGACACACAGGACTTCTAACCATGGCAATTCTTGTGACTTCAAGAAAGAGTGATTCTGAGAAGATCTGCTAGGATGATCTTCACTATGCAGAGCCTCTGTCATGAGAGGAGAGTAAAAGGCCTCTCCTGTAAATGAAAAGTGATTTATTTTCATAAATATATTAGGAGAGTAAAAGTAATGGAGGAAGTGAAACTTTTTAAGCTAAAGAAGAACAGTCTTGACTCAAATGCAAAGCAGTGTAAATGGTAATCTTGGGGGGATAAATACTATAGAAAGCTTTGAAAAGACAATTGAGTATAAATCAACTATTATCAATAACCAATCAATAAACTTCATAGTACTGATAGTCAAAACAGGAACTTCTGCTGTTTTCCAATTACCAAACTTCTTTCCCCTTTCCTAGGCTTTGTATTGTCTTACTTTTGCAAATATCAATACCATTAAGGAAAAATCAACATTTTCTGAAGAGTCCAAGAAGAGTCCAAGATAAATACAAAGTGATCCTGTTCAAATTCTCCATGAACATCTAAGATTTAGTTTTGTAAATTGAGGGTCAGTAATATTGTCTGTCTAGAAAGACCACTAAGGTAAAAGAGCAGGCTGCTGAGAAGATAAAAAACAAGAACTGTCAGGATTTTATGTACTTGTCAAGAAAAAGTAAGTTTCTGAAAATGAGTTGTCTGACCCTTTCATACAGTTTGCCCCTCTGTTTCTTATTATATCTAACGGTCTGGAGGGGAGTTCTTCTGCCTGCTGGGGTCAAATAACTCCGCTCCTTTATTACATACACCAGCCTTTGACAGGGCTTTTAAGAAATGAATTCATTTCCCTTTGGATTTTGTCCCATACCCAATACCTAACCAATATTTTCAGGAAAATCTTTTCCTCTAGGTGTTCCTCTAGGGTGTTATGTTTTAGTTGTTGGGTTAAAAAAAAAAAAAAAAAAAAAGAGGTTTTAACTAGAAAAATATGCCAGCCTCTTAAATAAAAAAAATAAACTGTTAATCGGAAAAAGCCCCATTGAAAACCATTTTCTACCTTGCTGACCTTGCATTTTACCTGGATTGCCATATAATTGACTGAATTTCCCCAGCAGATTACTGTAAATACTTTGGGTTACATTTGGACCATACATACAAAGAAAATAAGTCTGCTTTTAGGTTCACGTTTTGTCATCCATACTGTGGACAAGATCCACATATCCTGGTGGGTCGGTGAGTGGGGTGCAAAGGTCTCTTGTGGGGAAATTACAGGCCGGATGCAGGTCACAGGAAGGATTGGGTCACAGGACGGGGCCAACTGCTTACTGATGCCAGAAACAAGCCCTCTGTGTTTATTAAATTGCAAGCAAAAGCACCAGATGAAATTCTCTATTGAGTTGTTTGAGATGAGGTGGGACTAAATAGCATAAAAAGATTTAATTCTCTTTTTATAATTCAGTATATTTGAGTGTGGGCAAGGACAACAATAACTCTCTAGAGAAGTGGAGGAGGTTTCAACTCAAGGTAGTATACCTTTACCACATAATGAAGAACAGTCACAGTTTTTATGTGATTATCATCAGTATCCTTGAACTTGATTACTTCACTCTTTATCTAATTCTTAATCTCAGCCTTGGAGTGGCTAGGTACTTGGAGTAGTTTGGCACCCATAATTTCTGAAAAATGAGGAAGAAATTACTGAATGTGATTTTGAATGTCTTTAACCCTATTGTACAGAAATAGAATGTAGGGTTATTTCCCAATCTATCGGGCACTTTCCGCATACTTTTTACCTTTTGATGTGGATACATTATGTTTGTGGCTTAAGTCTTTGTTTTTGTTGAAAAGAAGCATTTAAATAAAAAAAATTGCACCATAAAACAGATAATTAGAGGTAACAATAAGTCTATGGATTTGGATTCCTATAATTTTACTGAGATGCCTATAAATCCCTCTAAATACAATGAAGTACTCTAATGCTACATGGATTTGGTCTTCAGGGACAGTCCAACGTGAAGATAGCTTGCAAATCTTGAAAAGACAAAAGGACCAATATCAGGAAAAGAAAATCCCATGGTGTTGTTTATAGGATGTACCCCCTTTATCGCCTGCTCTTTCGAATTCCTTGTTTCCTGGAATTTTCTTTTCCACTTTGTTGGCAAATCCGTACATTTTGCAAACTGACAGAGTGACAATCTAGTATAAAATTTAATTTTTAAGTGTATTCAGGTGTCCCAAGTGACTGACAGTACCTTGTAATTTCATGCTTTGTAAGTCATACTTTGTAAGTTTATCCTGTACATGTAGCTTGTACTGCAAGTTACGTTGTTGTGGAATTTGGCCTTAGACATTCATGGGAACTAGCATTTTGACATGTCTGCTATACTTAGGTTTACTCTACAAGAGCAGATTCTCAGGAGCTTTTCCAGGATAGAGACAGAAATTCCCAAGGATGACGTAGGCATTGGCCCAGGCTTTCCTAATATAGGAACATTAAGTATTTTACCGCATTTTAATTATACATCTTAAATGCATGAGGGCAGGATATCTGTAGCTGACTTTGTAAGACTTTAATTGTAATAAATCTGCAGGACATAAAACCTTTGGAGCGCCACAGACACAGTGTAACGGAGGAGCGTGGCTTTTAGGTAAGAATGTGCAATAAGATATGAAGAGTTATTTAAAGAACAGTGCAGCTTTCAGATTTGAGTATTACTGTCTTACAACATAAAGACCTTTCCTGGTACCAGTTTTGAGTGGCATGAGACCACAAGTTCAATTCCTTCTGGGTTTCAGCAGACATGCAAGCCTGAAGCGTGCCTGGAGCAAGTTAGTGTACCAACAAAGAAAGTTGGTATTCAAACTGAATGTTGAAATGTCAGTTTGCTGCAAGTTATCCTTAATAAATTCTATCATCTCCGTGGTAAATGTTTTGTAGTGTTGGTCAGCATGGTGGGGTTTTTAAAAGTTTTTTTCTTATCCAGATATTGACTGTCTTGGACATTAAGTGACTGAGATCGTTCCAGGGTGGAAAATGGCTTTTGCTATTGCAGTCCATTGAATATGTCATACACTTCACCCACAAAGGTCTCCTCTGCCAGGAAATAGCTAATATTGACATACTGGCACGCTGATAATGAACTGTCAAAAATGTCATGAATTCTAAAGAGAAAAACCTATGATTAACGTATAGTAGACATGTTTGGTCATGTTTTAAGTGTTCAGTTTGCAAATAAGGCATGTCACTTAAAAATCAAAATCTGTCGCTTCTTATCTTTTGGAAATGATCATAAAACATATGCAGTAGCTTTTTAAACCGTACTTTTGATGTGCCAAAACTGTGCCACACATGTTGTGACCATCCTGAAGTTGTGAAACTGAGTGTATATGAAAGATATACAAGAGAAAGTTGCACAGAAGAGGTGAACATTCAGTCTAAAAAGTGAAAAAATCTACTTCTGGAAAAAAGTATACCAAGACAAGATGTAACATATGGCTAAAACATCAGTTCTCATCCAGACTGTGATTTGTGATATTTATTACCCAAATTCACCTATAACATTTAATATGCTTTGTGACAGGACTGCAGTTTTAGTGTATAGTACTCGTTTTATGAAGAAGGGTCCCCTTCCTACCTGCCTGCCTTCCAGGTGTAAAGTTTTTGCCTGCTTACTGGGATCTCATTTTCCTATCTGGTTCTTTGTTAGATTTTACTTTAAGTTCTTTTTGTCAGTTACATTTTTACCTGGCAGAGAATTAGTTGTTGTACACTTAAAATCCAGTGAATGTATTAAATGGGTTTTGGAATGCAGATGACACCACACTAGTTGGGAGGGTTGATCTGCCTGAGGGTAGGAAGGCTCTCCAGAGGGACCTGGACAGGCTGGATCGATGGGCCAAGGCCAACTGGATGAGGTTTAATAAGGCCAAGTGCCGGGTCCTGCATTTCGGTCACAACAACCTCAAGCAACGCTACAGGCTTGGGGAAGAGTGGCTGGAAAGCTGCCCAGCAGAAAAGGANAGAGAGGTGGGTGTTGGCCTCTTCTCCCAAGCGAATAATAACAGGACCAGAGGAAATGGTGTGAAGTTGCAGCAGGGGAGGTTTAGGTTAGATCTTAGGAGGAATGACTTGACTGAAAGAGTGGTCAGGCACTGGAGCAGCCTGCCCAGGGAGGTGGTTGAGTCACCATCCCTAGAGGTGTTTAAGAAAGGTCTAGATGTGGCACTTCAGGGCGTGCTCTAGTGGCAGAGACTGTAGGTTGTTTGGTTGGACTCGATGATCTTAAAGGTCCTTTCCAGTCATGAAGATTCTATGATTCTGTGAATTAAATGCTCTCAAATTTTAATTACATCAGATTTCAAATATTGAAGCAATTTTTTCTTCCTTCAGTAGTTCCAACTGCAGTCTATATGAATATTTTATGAGTTATGCAACAGGATTTGTCCTATCTTTTATAAGTAATCCTAAAAAAAGCAGTATTTATAGTACTTCTCTAGTTGTTATCTGTGAAAATGCAACTTAGAATATGGACCATCTAGTGACTCATCTGTAATGTTGCAAAAGAATGACAGAAAGGAAAATGTCAAGTAAATTAGCTAAATCATTTACTCCTAAGTATATTTTAAAAGAAACAAATATTAATATAAATAAAAATTAAAAATATACATATTCAAATATGTCTAATTTGTGTTACAAAGAACTTGCCCTACTTCTGAGTCTATTTGGTTTCCAAAGTTGTCTTTTTTGAGACTTTTTCTGCGTACATACTTTGCACAGTACCTGGGACAATGAGGCCTTTGAGCACAACATTATTTATGTAAATACAAACAATTATTCCTAGCAGGGTGCCTAAAATTTTATGCACATTCTCTATCATAGATTGTATTGTACAGGCCTATCTCATATTTCATGACAGTTGTCTCAGGTTCAGAATAACATTTTTAATAATGAAAATGAATTAACAACAGAGTCTTTTGCTAGAAAAGGACTTGTTCATTTAAACTGCCATGGAGATGAAAGCTAAATAGTGAATATTAACATTTTTAGACAGAGATAAAACCTTAACGAAATATCTGTCAAGTAATTACAACTTGTTGTCTTGCACAAATACATTCCAAAATTAAGCCACTAAGGTTTTTTAAGTGTTCATTCCGTGACACACAAGTCAAGATGCCGTGATCAATAGAATGCTAGATTTAAGTGAAACTAGTATCTTGTAGAGTATTCTTCCATGAACAAATGGTTTATGTCTGCTTTGTGTCTGTCCTGAACAACCTCAGGAGACACTTACAACACGGTGCTTCAGAGCAGCTCCAGCCCATGGAGGCAGCCTGGCCTTGAGACAGAGGTCTCTGGGTGGGCAGAAACGCCACACATGAGCGCTTTGCAAATTCACACCGTCCTTCTGACTGCAGCAAGGTCTGCAAACAACTTCTCACAGGGTTGTTTGGTGTAAATGTCCTGCAGTGTGTAAATATTGAGATTGTTGTCCTCGTATCATCTCCAGTGTTTACAGCTCAGCAGGAAAACTCCTGCTGCCACTTGTATCTGTGCAAATTGTCATGAAACCGTCTCATAAGAGACGCAGGCAAATGTCCAGTTTCTGTAATGGCACTGTTTGTTTATTTTTAATTAATTAGCCTGAGATCTGGCTCAGTGATTTGAAACCTGATTTATCAGGTAACTTTAGCATGAGGACTGAAGTCACGCTGTCTCTCGCATCTTGGGAGACTGTACCAGGTACATCCCAGCCTGGACTCACAGCCCAAAGCTGCCAGGGGCCTGTTCTTCTGGGGTACCAGTAGGCATAACTTCAGTAATACAAGTGAAACACAGCGTCCTCAAGGAATTATATGCATTTTTACAGCTGTATCCTGGTCTCCTGGAAACACTTAAGGATCACCAGCAAGAGCTGGGTGTGGTGTCTGCTCCCTTCCACTCTGTTTCCAGAGAAAATGCCCTCAAGTGTTAATTGTGGCCCACTGACCTTTTTAGAAGAGTGTTTCAGCCCTCAGGTTGAAAAGGCTGGACATCGCTGCATTAAGCAGACTGGAAAATTCAAATCTACATTGGATCTCTTGAGGAAAATACGACAGTTGAGGTAATTTACAGTGTTTAAGATGCTCTATTATGAAATAATCTGTCGTCATTCACATTGAAAAGGGCAGTGGAAGCCGAAGCCAAAATATAAAAAAAAGTATCAGTGGGCAGCAGGTTTTTTCACAGTAATTTTTGAGCAATAAGCATCGAGAGAGTTGTTCCAGGCTACAATTTGTAAGAAAATTCAAGATAAATAATATTGTGTACTTAGACAGCTTATCATCTCCTATAGCTTTTCCAGAAATAGATTTTAATTTCCAAGTACAGCAATGGGAACCTCAAAAAAAATGGTGTAATTGGGTTTTTTTCTGGTTTTACACTAGTACAACTGAAACCAGACCCTATTTACTATTTTTTTTTCAACTTAAGTTACAGTCTAAAATGCCAAAGATATGTTGTAGGACTTATAAAGTATTTTATATCTATGGATGTCCCTTCCAACCCTATGATTCTGTGATTCTATTGAGCTGTTACTGGGTTCTCACTTCTCATTCCTCTCAGCTACAGAAAGTCTCTCTGTTGTATTTTTATTTTTCACCTCCTTAAGTTTTTGCAGCCAATTCCCACATTCTCTGCAGCTCTTTCAGATATTCTTTTATAAACTACTTAGCCACTGAAGCAAAGATTGCAATAAAACTTTCCCACCTTTGATAAATATTCTTTGTGCCACACTGCAGAATAGTTTTCTCTGTCTTTCTTCTGCCTTGGTGAATATTTTAGCATTGTTTTTATGCTGTGGAGCTGCTCCAGATGGAGAGATGAAGACTAAACCAACCAGGACACCCGCAGTCCTAATGATCGTGACACAGTGGACTTAAGGGCATTCGGTGACACATGCAGAGTCTTATGCTTTCTTGCAGGGGGTGAGGTTATCTTGCTACTGCTGCTCTCCTGGGTGACAGTTACGCAGATGCCAAATTGTGCCTTTTGTTTCTATTAATAGAAATATTTAAGAAATGTCCGTTTTTATTAGATGCTCTTTCCACTTTTTTGAAAACTTTGTCATTTTTTCTTCTGGCAAGTCCTATGCAGAAAAACTCAGTCATGTTCATTAAGACTTGGGATGTCACCAGAGTGCACTTTTCTGTGAATAAACAGCTGTTCAGGGGAAGAAAAATAGCCAGCTCTAAAATGAACAAAGTTCTTAAGACCATTTGCTTTCAGAATGGTCAACACAAGTGCCATTGTATAATGAAACGTCACAGGCACTTAACTTTTATGGAGCAGTTATTGACTGGTCACTGTGTTCATTTGCAGACATTAATGCCAAGGTCAGTTAAAACTAACCAAATTCCAGATCAACACATATTTAATACGAGAAAATGGTCAGGATTTCATCACAATTTCCTATCCTGGCTTGTTTTCACATAGGCCGATCACAGCTTTTAATGTCTGTATTCTTTTACCTGTTATCTTTTCATTATACCGTGCCCATTTCTATGTTTCCCACTAAATGTCAGTTCCTACAATTAAATTTAATTTGAATTGTTAAATATATTCATTCTACCAGAGCTTTGAACATGAGTTTATGATTACTTTTTGGAATATAGCTTGCCTCAGTGGGACGTAATAAATTAGTCTAATCATATGGTGAGTACTTCATCCTGCGTTTGTTCCTGCTAGGAACTGAAATTGTCTCTGTAATTGTATGCAAATCCCTTCGCCAGCATAATCAAAGGAAACCTATGTGTAGCTGCCCATCCTCCGCAAGAGAAGCATAAAAGTAACCCAACTTTTAATTCTGCTTAAATGAAAAGTTGTATCTTCATATGGAAAATGTAGATACAAAATAAAAGAAATTAAAAGGCATGTGAGTGGCAAACAGATACTGTGCTAATATTGCAGGCTGCTTTTAGTCATGCTTTTTTACATATGCACAATACTATGTTAATAGTGTTCATGGCATTGAACTTGAGATAATAATAGTATTGGATTTTTCATTTTAAACATGGGGATATTTCTTCTCCCCTGAAATTACGTGAGACTGATGATCGGAGGTTTTATGAATTGCCTTCAGAAGGTGCCTGTTTCCCTCCACTGCTGGCAGAAGGATACTGGAGTAACTAGCTCAGACTTAGCCATCGAACTTTCAGTTGAGATAAATTCTCCTGTAAGTCTCTTACTCTAAGGCATGTTTTATGTATTGGCCTCAAATCATTCTGATTTGCTTCTTTGAACTCTGTCAAATATTTTAGCATTAATTTTTTTAAATGTGGACACCAAAAAGAGATTTAGTCGTGTAGGACTAGTCCAGTGTCCTGTATGAAGATCATATAATTCGAACCTGCCTTTTCCCTGTTTCTCTATTCAAGTATCTGGGTATTACATTAGCTGTCCTACTCATAGCACCACTGGAAAAGATCGGTTCTGCATATCTATGACTGTGATAGCAATGTTTATGAAGACACTCCAGTGAGCCAAGATTATTATATGCCTTTTGTCCCATCAGTTCTTTTCAGAGGAGGGGTGAATTTTTCTTGAAAAATTCTGTCACTTCTTTGCATGCTCTTTTGCACAGATTCATATAAATTATTTACATATATACATACATATATATGAGTTTACTTGTATGTACATATATATGTATGCTTGAAATGTCCTGGAGCATTTAGGAGAACTTATTAATTTGTTTTCTCATGTTTTGTTTTCTTGGAGGATTTTGTTCTTTTTAAGAAACTGAGATTCTAAGCCATTTTCAGGATTTAATTGAGAGTGATACTTGCTGTCCCTCAGATGATTAAGTGCCTAGCGGGTACAAGATTATACAATGTCACAGAATCATAGAATCATTTGGGTTAGAAAAGACTTTTAAGATCATCGAGTGCAACCATAAACCTAACACTGCCAAGTCCACCACTAAACCATATCCCTACATGTCTTTTAAATACCTCCCGGGATACTCAACCACTTCCCTGGGCAGCCTGTTCCAATGCTTGATAATCCTTTAAGTGAAGAAATTTTTCCTTATATCCAATCTAAACCTACCCTGGCGCAATTTGAGGCCATTTCCTCTTGTGCATAGAGATAGAATTAAGGTTGCAACTCTCTTAAAATTAATGCTTCTTAGTGTGAATGCCTGTTGTTTCAGTCTGAAGGTTGTTCTTCCATTTTTCTCGCATGTCTGTATTAGAAACATCACTGCATTAATGCCAATAGGCAGAGATTGTCAGGTATTTTATAGTAAAAGACTAGTTTTCTAACAAATTCCTATAGAAAGGAGGCAGAAGTTCTGACATCAAGATCCTCATTCAGTACCCACAGTCAGTTCTGTCCTAGGGCACAGATATCTTATGCAGGGACTGAAGCAGATGCCTTGTGGGGAAAAATAGTATGTGACAATGTAATTAAAGACAGCACCGTAATACATTGATTGGAATACATTAGGGTACTGCCAATTTTAAGATATACAAGCTCTTGAGTGCTTTAGCTTACATTCTTAATATTCTTTGACATGGTTCTTCTGGATGTTGTTTGCACAAAGGCCTACGTACAATCGTATACCATCACAGGGCAAACAAAATCCTATTAAATTGAGACTGGAGAGGCAAGTTGTTGGGAAGCTAGCAATTTCTGGAAAATAGCTTTGCATAAATGAAGATACTGTGTAAGAGAGATAATTTATTAGTATCAATGTTACAGACTATAAGTTTTAGTGAAAGAAAGAATTATGGCTTTAAGGCATTGCGCTAAAGAAGACAAGTTTAAGCTATAATGTATATTATAGCAAGGAATATTTACAACTAAGCTGGATATTTGTCAAATAAATAAATAAAAGTAGAAAGAAAAAAGGTAATAAGTTAAATATTTGAACATGCTGTATTTGCTTACAAAGTAAGTTCACTTTTTCCTGTTTTCTCTCCTTTTTTAAAAAATACTGATACACGTTAGCCCTAATGATAGGCCCTAGATGACATAACAGATAACTGGGTATTCAGAGAGACTATGTAGCCTCTATAGTTACTTCAAAAAGCTGGCCTGACAGAGAGTGAGCCTAGCACCTGCATTTTATTTTTCTCTGGTTTTATCCACTCAGTGGCTTGCTGTTTTTTTAAGGTAATAGTTTGTGCGGTTCTGATAACACTGTAATTATATAGAGTTTCTGATGTAGTATTCAAAGTTCTCTAGTACGAGTTTGCTAAAATGTGCTAAGAATGTGACTTCCTTGCTGCTTGTAAACTTCAGAGGAGGAAAGACTTCTCAGCTGAACCAGTTCTAGCTGAACCCTTTGACATAGCTGAATTGTATACCAAGAAAAGAAAAGAAAATCATAGAATGGTTTAGGTTGGAAGGCACCAACCCCCCTGCATGGGCTGGGACACCTTCCATTAGGCCAGGTTACTCAAAGCCCCATCCCACCTGGCCATGAACACTTCCAGGGATGGGGCATCCACAGCTTCTCTGGGCAAACGTCTCACTACCCTCACAGTGAAGAATGTCTTCCTAATATCTAATCTAAATCTATCCTCTTTCAGGTCCCTCCCAACTCTAACAATACTATGATTGTATGATTATATGACTTGTGCACCTTCAGGTTTCTTAGATGGTCTCAGACCTGATCTTCAACTACAGTGGGCAGTTCTTCATTCTCACAGTCCCTGCCTTTGCCTTCTGTGACTTGGGCAGTGTGGGTAGAGCACTTGCCAGTGAAGATCAAGGCAAAAAAGTAATTTAGTATGTCAGCCTTCAGCATATCCTGGGTGAGCAGGTCTCCCGTTTCCTTGTAGATAGGGCCTACATTTTCTCTAGTCTTTCTTCTATTGCTTTTCTTGTTGCCCTTGACGTCGCTGGATAGATTTAATTCTGTCTGGGCTTTAGCTTTCCTAAGTTGATCCCTGCTTGCTTGGACAATTTCTCTGTATTCCTCCCAGGCTTCCTGTCCTTGCTTCCACCCTCTGTAGGCTTCTGTTTTGTGTTTGAGTTTGTCCAGGTGCTCCTTCTTCATCCATGCAGGCCTCCTGGTGTTTTTGCCCGACTTCTTCTTTGTTGGGATGCATTGCTCCTGAGCTTGCATGAAGTGATCCATGAAAATTAATGGGCTTTCTTGGGCCCATCTTCCTTCTGGGGCTTTATTCCATGTTACTGTACCAAGCAGATCCATGAAGAGGCCAAAGTATGCTCTCCTGAAGTCCAGAATGGTGAGCTTGCTGTGCGCCCTCCTCACTGCCCTAAGGATCTTGAACTCCACCATTTCCTGGTCACTGCAGCCAAGGCTGCTCTTGACCTTCACATTCACCACCAGCCGCTCCTTCTTGGTGAGAACAAGGTCCAGCACAGAATCATAGAATCATTTAGGTTGGAAAAGACCGTTGGGATCATCGAGTCCAACCATCAACTCCACTCTACAGAGTTCTCCCTTACACCGTATCCCTTAACACCACAGCATAGCACCTCTCCTCGTTGACTCCTCTATCACTTGGAGAAGGAAGTTACCTTCAAAGTGCTCCAAGAACTTACTGGATTTTCATAAATGTACTTCTGGCATATATCTGTATGTATGCTTGGATGTATTCATCTCTATGCATGCTTGTCATAAGAAAGGTTACTGGACTTTGATGTTAGTTTGGAGGCATTTAGTGAAGTGGGAAGGGTAATGGTATCTGAGAACTGTGAATATATGAGCAAAACTATCTGACCGCCTTCAAAAACAGGCCTTCAGTCCCTCTCAAGTTTCCACTCGTCTTTATCACTTAGCATTTTGATGAGACACCTTTACAGTGTATTTCATATGAAGGTTGCAGACTCTGAAATGCAAAGAAGGGAAAAAATCTTGCTGCAGAGCGGGTGTAGCATAAATGGGACCTGACACAGCCTCAGTCTTTGATCATTAACTCACATTGTGGAGTAAGCCAAACCTCCTCCCATATGCTCACTGAAAGCATGTAACTTACAACACTGTTGTTCCACTTAAGACTTTTTTTTAAAAAAATGGTCGTGGTTGCAATATATTGACAGCATTTTCTTGTAGTCTTATGTCCTCCTCAGGAAATAAGGGTTATTAAATACTGTAAATTAAGCTGCACAAGTACCAGTCTCTACAGGATTAAGGGAGAGAAAGACAGAAAGTCTGACCGTAAGTCCTGTTTGGAAGTGTCTCACAACACTGAGAAAATATTCAAAGTTGTAGATCTCAGGAAGGTGAGAAACATAAACTCGGATAATAAAGGTAATTTCCTTTATCGAATATTCTGAAATCTTTGAAGCAAAATAGTGATAGAGAAGATGGCTAAACTGCATCTGCTATTTCCTCAGTTTTATTTCAGAACCGTCTGTAATAAAATTATGCTGGTCACTGATAGTATAAGTGACTTAACTCACAACGTACATCTTAACAGATGTATTTGAAAGTACATAGCATTTGGAAAGCTAAGTAAACCCAAACATGGATTTTTCAGGAACAAATAATGTGAGATAAAGCAAATTTCTTTCTATTACAAAATAATGTGTTTTGTAGACATTGGGGAAAAAATAGGTGTCTCATTCTACTACAATTTTTTACACAGTTTGAATGAAATTTTGCCAAATGAGTGTTTTGGGTTTGCATGGCAAGGTTTTGGTAGCGGCGGGGGCTAGAGGGATGGCTTCTGTGAGGAGCTGCTAGAAGCTTTCTCCATGTCCAATAGATCCAATGCCAGCCGGCTCCAAGAGGGACCCGCCGCTGGCCAAGGCTAAGCCCATCAGTGACAGTGGGAGCGCCTCTGGGATAACATAGTTAAGAAGGGGAAAAAGTTACTGTGCAATGGCAACTGCAGCCGGAGAGAAGAGTGACCAGGTAAATGAAGTGCTCGGCCTGGTG
>VXBH01001037.1:0-44572 GCA_013400035.1 Rynchops niger
TAGTGGGTAGTAGTCAGTAGGCCGAACTAGGGTAGGGAGTTTTCTCTGGACATCCTTAACTTTGGCCCCAGGAAGACAGCAGACTTCCCTACAGATTGGGTCTGGTATACATATGGGACCTTCCACTCCCTTCAGAATNCTCTGAATCCCCACATTCAGCCACGCTGCTAGAGGGTGGGGAGTGCGCTGTATGTGGAGCTCTGTCTGCCTGAGGTGCTTCTTTCAGGGAAGACAGGGTGCGACTCCAGTTATCTATCTCCTGTTCGCATTCCCTTATACTTCTTAAATGACTTACCTCCGCACGGAGCTCCATCACTAGGTGAAGGAGTTCCTCTGCCTGGGCACACCTCCCACAGGCCTGCTCACCGCTACCATTCAACACGGGCGCCAGAGCAGGGCACACCCTGCAGCCTGACACCTGGGTGGCAGCATGTTCCCACACAAGCTCTGTCTGGGTGGCCACATCAGAGCTGCTCGGTGCAGAGCTCAGGGATGCCATGGCCTTCTACCGAGTTCTTACCATGACGTCTTGGCCAGGTCAAGAGGTTTTCACCGACTTACTGTTCAAAGAGCTGCGCCCTGTACGCCCGCTCTCACCGCGGTGACATCCACCGACTGCCTGCGTGCCGGGTCCGCAGTGGCCGGCCGCTGCATTCCAGGACCCCCCCATTTAGAACTGCCGCATGTGGTGTGTCCGCCCCTGCCGCGTCAGCAGCCCACCCCCAAGCTGCCGGTTCCGGCACGAGGTAGATGCTTTTCCCAGCTAGAAAAGCCCTCAAAAGAGCCCTTTGCTGGCCTTATCCGCCGCGATCCCCTGCCCCAGTGAGGCCTTACCTGCACATGATACCTTATTGGCCTTATTTGCTGAAGTTCTTATTCAGGTTGGACTTGAGATACTTAACTCAGCAAGCTGCCTCTTCTGCATTTCTGTTTCAGTGATCAGTCAAAACAGGTAGTTTTGGAAATGTTTTGAGACCTCTTATATTGAGATGGATGAGATTAGATTGGTGGGTACTTTCAACCACTAAGAAAATTCCATCTCCTCTCAGGCATTTTTAGGTTCTTCCTTCACACCTATGAAAAAGTGGAGGGATCTGGGTAGGGAGGCTGAAGACTATCAGAGGCTATAAAAAGAATTTCTTCAGTTTCTTTAATACCTTTTCATGAAATCTGGTCCCACAGAACTAAAAAACCAAACCTCAGAACTAGTGTTTTAATTGTAGCCTAGAAGTAATACGTTAATGATCAAGTGCTCTTCATACAGACTAATGAAAACTGTGGGAGTTCTGTTAATTTCTTTTAAACACTTTTTCAAGACCAACAACTCAATATGTGAAGTGTATATCCTTGAGAATACTGTCAGGTATGATGAAAACATAGAATAATGCAATCCATTGGTGTAGAATTTTGAGAATGAGTGAATGTACTGTTCATACTCAGGGTCTTTGTTTCAGTAGAAAAATGATTTAAATACAGCAATATAATCACAATGCCATTCAGATTAAAAAGGATGTCTTGGTAGGCCGTCTTGTCCAATCTTCTGCTCAAGTCAGGGACAGCAGTGAGTACAGTATATTTTTGCTGTTGCTGCTATCAGGATGGAGTCTTATCTTAAGTACTGAATGTAGATGTAAAACTGTTAAAGTTTCTTGTGTGTTAATAATTTGCCTTGATTTATAGATGGTAATAAAGAATTATGAGAGTTTAATTTAAACTTTTCTGGGGTACAGAAAGAATTATTTTCTGAGTCCATGAAATACATTAAAAGCAGGGGTTTTTCTGTCCAGTTGTGAAGCGTACAGGTCTGCTTCTGCTTTAGGTATAAGCACCCTTATTTGTTTGAGAAATTACTTGGCAAATGGTACTGAGTTTGTAAGTGTATTGCCACAAGTTCAGGGCTCTGAAGAATCAATACCCGATATTGTAGAACTGATCTACCCAATCCTGTAGGCATATTGTTGCAATAAGTGGTTTTGATTTTCTTCCAATAAAAAAAAAAAGAAGAGAATTCTTGATAACATTTCATAGCACCCCTGATGTTTTCTTTTGAACAAAATAAGTTGTTTCTCTGAATTCTTTTTTTAATAATAAACATTATAAGACATTCATTCTCTTTTTTACATTGCAAAACTTGGCTCCCTTAATCTTGAGGTGTCTTAAGTCAGTTGCATTACATAGTTTCATGTATTTTCAGAGTTTCTCAGGGAGACTGTTAAAGATAATGCATAATTGCCTCATTCATTTGTTTAGCCCCTTTTGCTAGGAATACTGCTTCTATCTAATATAGCAGTGCTTGTAGACAGGAGCTTATTATGGTCTCTGATCTCCTGGTTGTTGAAATTGCGTTCTCGGACCTCCTTAGTGAGCTTGTAGGGCTAAACTTAGAAGCAGAGGTTTGATCTATTCAGTTGTGTGCTGTCTTTCCAGTGTTCAGTGAAAAAATGTCTTTCGTTTAACAAGATTGTTAATGCTTGTACTTTGTACTTGAGAGAACTTGCTTGGGTTTATGCTGTATACTGTCTGTACCATGTTCTGTAATTCTTCTGTTTACTTGCTTATGTACTTGTCTCACCTTTTGAAGGCAATGGCTATATTGCCCAAATATACATGCTACCCAGACTATATTTTAAAGCCTCTTCTTAAAGCCTTTTTTTTTCCTCCGTTATTTGTTTCCCCCTCCTTGGAAGCCATCCCTTTCCTCTTTCAGAATAATATATATGTTAGTCAGAAGGTTCATGTTGGTGGTACTTGAAAATTACCTGTTGTAAAATGTCTGATTAAAGGCAAAACCATTTATTTAATGCTTCTCCCNTGTGTTGTGCATGGAGTGCTTTCTTGGAAGTATTCATAGAGAGCACCGATACAGGGTTAGTAATACTGCTGGAATATACGATGTAGTCATTAATCATTAGTAATTTTGTATGTGTATGAAACTCCTTGCTTAAAGTTTAAGAATGTATGCATAATTTCAAAATTTTGAATGAGCATAAAATTTGGAATTATGTCTGCAATAATCTTATAAGAACTTAAGTGTTTTGATCTGAGTGTAAATTCTGGAAGTTAACACTTCAAAATATTGAGCAATTAACTTTATTGCACAACGGTTAAGCTCACAAATGTATGTTATTTTTAATATGTACCCTTTAGTGAATTTTGCAGCAATAGAGTTGGTTTTTGACTTGCTTTGACCTTGATATTTGACTATTTTTAGAAGGTATTGAAAAACCTTTATTAAGAAACCACTTTTTAAAAAAACTGATTTCCTTTAAACATCTGATTTATTACCAAATTCTGGACAATAGCAGGATTTATGTTTGTTTTTAAATATCAAGTTAAAATATAAAGCTAAAACTGTAGATGCTGTTTGTTTTAGTAATATACTGCTATTAGTAGTACCTACAAAAACCCCACAAAAAAACCCAAGAAGCCAACAAACCTACAAACACCCAAGTGTGTTTTTAAACCAAGAAGCTAAGTGAAAGCTACCAGTATGGCCTTTTTGTAAATCTGTTTCTGACAGTACTGCACTGCTGTTAATGTAAATCTGATCACTGCATGCTTACACTGAGCACTAGGATTTAGGAAAAAAAAAAAACCTCAAACACAACAACTTGCCCCGAAAAACCCAACCCAGTTTGCTAATATCAGCATACTTCCTGCATGGAAGTTTTTAGTTTGCAAGCTTAGTGAATTAAAAGGTCTAGGTGACATCTGAAAGTGTAAGCAAATGTTCTTTCAAATGTCCATCTAACTTTGTTGATGCTGTAGGGTGTACCTGTACGTACAGAATGTACCTCTGTGCCAAAAATAAGTGAAAGAATAATTCTTCTATGAATCAGTTAATATTTGTGATTCAAAAAATATTATTACACTTACTAATCTGAAGTGATCTTAGCTTTAAAATCAATTTTATTAAAACAGTGTAAATATATCATTACAGTTTCCAGATACTTTTTTCTGTGCTTACTGCGACTTCTGTGAAGAATTTGTAAATTTTGTCTGTAAACTCCTGTTATGTAAATAGCACATCTTTTACTCACTGTGTAATAGTGCTATATGAAATTACTTAGCTTTGTTCAGATTAAAAATGTGAGAATCTGAAACAGTACAAATGGCATTGCAAGGAATAGATTCAGAAAAACTGAAAACCAGAAGAAACCCACAGCCTTCAGGCGGGGCAGAATGGGGGTGTTTGAAGCTTTTTTTTTTTTCTGTTTTCTTTTGGAATAGGCAGATGGGTGAAGTAGATAAGCTTTCAGCCATCATAGAAGCAGGCATCGTTTCACTGTGCTTTTTTAACAGGGTACTGGCTAAAGCTATCAGGTGTTGTGATTGTGCTTTTGTAGTTCAGCTGTGACTACTTATTTCTTAACGTGCATGTATATATATGTATATTCACATTAACTGTTTTGCTTTTAAATAATTTTAGATGACAACATCAGGTGGTGGAGGGTTCTGTGACTGTGGTGATACAGAAGCTTGGAAAGAAGGTCCTTACTGTCAAAAGCATGAACTGAACACTTCAGAGACTGCAGAGGAAGAGGTAATAACAATTGAGGCATCACGTTTCAAAACACTGTTAGCTGTATATATATGTGTGTATGTATATAGATCATTCATATGAGGTTATTTTTAGTCTTGTATACCATGCATGAGCGATGGGAGGAAATTTAATAGTAATACTTGAACCACACTATGTGTTAGACAAAATTAATGTCTTGTCTAACTTTAAGGTGATATTTAGAATGACATTTTCTACTTGAAGGCTTTATTTTGTATGTTCTTGGTCACCTCTGCAGCTTTAGTTCTTTTCTTTATTTTTCTGTCTGATTCTGCAAGGTGAAGGGAGTCTGCCATGTGAGGGGGAAAAAAAAAAAGTCTGTATGTTGTCATGTGCATGAAGAAGCCAAATTAAGCTGTCTGTGCAACATATGTACTGATTCTTACCAAAGTAAAGTCCACAGTTTTTTTTTTTAAATCAAAATAACTTGCTGTTACAGGAAAGCTGTAATGGAGATATAAGACAGAGGTCTATTAAAGCTTGTTTGGTATAGAATCATAGAGTCATTTTGGTTGGAGGAGATGTTTGAGATCATCAAGTCCAACCATAAACCTAGCACTGTGAAGTGCACCACTAAACCATGTCTCTCAGCACCACATCTACCTGTCTTTTAAATACCTCCAGAGGTGGTGACTCAACCACTTCTCTGGGTGGCCTGTTCCAACGCTTCATAACCCTTTCAGTGAAGAAATTTTTCCTAATATGCAATCTAAACCTCTCCTGGTGCAACTTGAGGCCATGTCCTCTTGTCCTATCACCTGTTACTTGGGAGAAGAGACTGACCCCCACCTCGCTACAACCTCCTTTCAGGTAGTTGTAGAGAGCACTCAGGTCTCCCCTGAGCTTCCTTTTCTCCAGGCAAAACAACTCCAATTCCCTCAGCCACTCCTCATAAGAAGGTAAATAGAGAACATATATCAATCATTTCTCATAGCGTAACAGCTTGGACATATTAAATGTAAAAAGACGTGCTACTTTTTAGAGTATGAATTCAAGCTACTGGACTAACTGTTACAGAACGCCATTGTTAATAGTTTATTTATGTTCAAAAGGAAATTTAACATGTTTGTGGAAGGAAAAAATGATCAATGGCCATTTCAAATTGCAGATACCATTTCTCATGTGGGAAGTATTAGTGTCTTAAGTTACTGGAGACCAGAGGAGCATTCTGTCCTTTTCTTATATTCGTCCCTTCTCAGGAATGAGTGGCTATTTGGGCTTCTGCTCCAGCCACTTATGTCTGTTCTTATGTAATATAATTTCTGTGAGTTTTTTTTTAAGGGAAAATATAAGGCAAATTTTTTGAGTAATTTTGCTGATGTGATGGTTTAAGTGAAGCAACTTAAAGGAAAAAAAAAAAAAAACCCAAACAAAACAAACCAACCAAAACCAAATCTGTATTTGTGGTGGCAGTGGTCCTTCTAAAATCTGTTATCACTGTCTCAACCCTAAGACTCTAGCATCTCTGTATGGAGTCACCACTTGATCTACACACCAGTTTACATGAGTGGGTGGCCTTAAAAAACTGTTCTGAAATCTTGGGTGGACTGCTACTTCTGCGTCCAAAAATACTCACACAGTGAGCGTGACAGAAAAATTAAGGTACTGGGCAGGCTTTGTGCTTCTTCCCCATGAGTGATGGGGATTTAGATCTCTTCTGTTACGCAAGTGTTGTGTTTGAGGTAGATCAAGGACCGTTTGTTGAGCATTATCAGAGCCTGTTCTCTGCCTTCCCCAGCTATGTGTCTTTGTTGAAAACACTGCGAATGGAGGCAGTGCTGCTCCTGCTTACAGTTTGCCTTTGCCATTGGTGACTGATAGTTCTCCCTACCCTAGAGAAGTTTTAAATAAAGCAAAAAAAAAGAGAAATGGCTGTTATTAATATTCCTGTAAAGCTTCCAAATATTCCTAAAAAATCTTGGGGGATGTGGATAAGCTTTACTGGTATAGGTGAATTGCTGACAGTCAGGGGCTTCCTGGAGATAATACAGACTTAAGTTCTGAAAAGATGATTGTGGCCATTTTTATACAACATAAACTGTAGTGAAATACAAAATTTGGTATTATGTAATCCTAAAACAGAAATTGGGCTGCTGTTAAATATTCTCCTTGGCTAACAATTACACATACTTCAAAATACCAAATGATGAATTGAGTCAGTGACCCAACGTATATGTCCAGGTGACCTGCAGGGCATGCAGTGTTCCCTTTCTAGATTTGTAGAAGAGGTACTAGTTGTTTTGAGCATCAAAAATTTGAAATAGTAGAAGAGGTTTTTAATGTTTTCTATTCACACACAAATCCCTTGAAATGGATTGGAAGGAAATATCAGTGGTACCTGTACTACCTGAATCAGAGTTGGCAGTGGTTCTCATTTGCTGCTCCCAACAGTAGTCCTTTTGACTTTGCAGGCTGAGGGAGCACTCCTCTTCCTCCCCTTCCTCATTTCGGTTCCCCACCTGCAGCAGCAGCCATGCTGCTCTGGCAGAGAGAGGACGATGAGTTTATGGTGGCTGCTGCAGGCATCAAATGGAGGGCACACGGGGAGTGCAGAATGGGCACAAGTGGGTGCATGGTCCACATCCAAAAGGGGAACAATTGTCCGTGAGCAAGACTGAGCTGTGGGTAAATCATTATGAAATACCTAGTTACATTTAAGCATTTAATTATTTATGTACCACAGCATGTAAGAGACGTGATCCGGGTGTACTGGATGTTGTATAAGGTTGGATAGGTAAGACTTCTGCCTCTAAATGCATGCTACATATAAAACAAGGCAATAGGTGCATAGTTTGCATTCTGCAGTTTACTAATATTGGTAAGTGGAACAAAACATACAATGATTTCAAATTATGTTTTTGAAGGCATTGCAGAAAAAGCAGATTTTAATACAGCTGAAGTTAAAAGTTCTTCAGAAGAACTATCTTAGAAGGTGTACAGAAATGGGAACAATGAAAGTGAAAATGGAGAAGTGTGTGAAAAATTAAGTGGGTGGTCAGAGGCAAGTTAACATTTAGGTATTGAATGTTAGATTACTGCTTTGATGTTTGTCAGTGAAGAACTGAAAAAGAAAAAAGAATATTGTACTTCAAATGTAAAGTCATTTAAAGATAGACATCATTAAATGTCTACATCATCTTTGACAGTGAGAGGTGCAAATTTGATTATTTCTGTTTTGAATGTCATTTAATTTCTCAATTGCTATTTATATTTATTTTCCAGGATCCTCTTGTGCATTTACCAGAAGACATGGTGGCAAGAGCTTATAATATTTTTGCTATCGCATTTAAGTATGCAGTAGATATATTAACCTGGGAAAAGGAAAATGAATTGCCTGGCCTAGAAATGATGTAAGTATAGTATTTGTCTTCTGCCTTTTAAAGGATTGCAGATATTTACAATAGAAAATGCAAATTCTGATTTTAGGTATCTTTTCCCCCTTTCCCAAAATTGTCAGGAATACTTTGTAGACAGTGGACTAAAATAACTTTAATAGATTTGGCTTTCTCATATTTTTTACTTTTGTGATTATACAGCCCGTATCTCTGCATAGCGATGATGTAACCATGTTTTTGATACCTTCATTTTCTTAATATTGAAAAGGAAGTATCAGTAAAATACAATACCCTAAACCATGTGGCAGGTTAATTTCTTACGATGAAAGTTACTGAAATTGTGATGACAAAAGTATCTTATACTTTTGGTGGTCCGCTTATTACAAATTTTGAAGCATTACAGAATGTTTAAGTGTGTTAGAGCATCATAGTTATCATGGATTCATTTGTGACATCTTCTTAATATCTTTTACTTTGTGTTGTGTGAGTAGGAATGCTGTGTAAATAAATGGTGGGAGTTAAAGATTGACTGAATCTATGTAAGCTTAATAAGTTATGGTTTTGAGGATTGTTGAGTTTGGGCTTTTTAAGAGATTGCCAAGTTTTTGTTGTCTAATAGATCTTTGTGCAATATTGAGGAAGCAGGTGTGGCAAAATAATGACAAGACCAGTCCCTAAGAAGTGCTGGGGGAATGTACAGCTGCACTGGAAGGAAATGTATTTTCTGTGTTAGGAAACTATCAATTAATAATCAACAAATATTCAAAGATAATACTCAGACTTAAGTGTTGTCTTAAGATTTTGCTCATTTTGGACTCAATTCTGCAGGAAAGATGCACATTCCTATAGAAGATAGGGGGCGGCTAGTCCTGTTCAAATAAATTGCTGAGAGATGTTCTGGTATAGCAAAGGAAGACCAGGCTTGGGTTGTCTGCTTGTTGGAAAACTTTTTTAAACTAGAAGTTGATTTTTTTAAATTACATTACTATGAATTATGTCAATTCAATCCTTACTTTGAAGTGAGAAGAGTGACACTTACTACTGCATGCTGTTTAATGATGAAGTCCATACCTATGAACAAGTTATTTACACTCTTCAGAAGGCTGTCAACTGCACGCAGAAGGAAGCTATTGGTTTTGCAACAACAGTAGATAGAGATGTAAGTAAATTAATTAGTAGAACTTTTAATTATACTTACCCTGATACTTATTTTATATGACTGCACTTAGTTTAGTTTTTATTTTTTTCCAAAGAGTGTGGTTAATGTGATTGAGCCCTGTGTGTCAGGCCACCCTAAAATGTCTTAACTTATTGGCCAATCCAAACCAGACCTAATATTGAATATATGTTTTAGTGTAACTGTATTCCAGTAAGTCATGTGAGTGTAGACAGGAAGGTGTCTGTCTGCCACACACACTGGGAGCAGCTTTGGCTTGTGTGCCTTTCTGTACACCAGGGAGCTGACATTGAAAGAGCCCCTATATTTGCTTCAAGCATGGAAAATGCTTCTCAGCATTCACAGTCAACTGTGAGGGATAAAATCTGTAATTGACTGCTTTTGTTCCAGTGTTCATGGAACTATTTGGGGGTGGGGTGTTATTTATTTAATTTTCATAATTGTCAAATGATAATGGCAGGAAAAGCATTTCATACAGTGTTTAGAAAGAAAAATGAGTTCAGAATCACTACGTACTGAATATAATTTTAACTTACCTGTTGGTCTCAGAAGCAATCTGTCAGCTATGTTTGTATTCTAGCTTGTATGTGTTTTTTTAAGAAAGGGACACTTTCTAGGGACAACTGCTTCTTGTTATTTGGGCCATGAGCCTGTAAGCAGTTGCTGTGAAAGTGAGTGTCGTTTTATATCGTTTTGTTGGCTTGTGCCTTTTTCTGGGGGATGGTGTGGGGAGGGAGTCTCTTCCAAAATGGCAACGAGTGTGTCATTTTGGGTTGTTAAAGTACTTCAAGAAGGTCACTGGAAAAGGAAATATAACCACTTTATATATTACTTAACACTGAACTAGGTTTTAGTTTTGTATTGTCACTATGTTTTTGTGATATCAGTAACCGAAAGATTCCCATCTGATCCTTGAATATGTGCTGGTGAGCACATGCTGTGTATTGTAGCACTTTGGAGATTCTTCCCTACTGTTGATCCCTGTCCTACTTCTAAATACATACGTGAATGCATATATACATGTGCACATGTGTAAAAGAAATGAGGTTATGCCTGAAACGATGATTTGGCATCAGACCGGATCTAAAATGTCAGTAAGGTGTCTACAATACACTATAAATCAAATCAACTATCTATTTTAATGTACGTATTGACAGTATAGAAAAACTGGAGACCTAGTTTTGAAATAAACCAAGTGCTTTAGTTGTATGTTTAAAAGACCAACTACCTTTAATGCCTACTTCTTAAAAGGCACTGAAATGTCTGAAATGTCTTTAAATTCTACCAAAACTAATGATTGTTGCATTGGGACTAAAGATAAGTTTTCGGTATTTTAAATGAAAGTAGTACGATGGTTACATCTTAAAAACAATATTATACACAGAAAATTTAGTATGTCAGGTAGCTGCATATATGGTATAATTTTCGTTTCTTTTAAAAAATACAGGGTGCATTTCGGAAATCCAAGTATGTAACTATCTCCAGTACTTTTAAAAAAAGGAAATAGCATGAAAGAAAAAGTGGTTAACATGCATTTGAAACTTTTACTGTATGTTTTATACTAATGTAAAAAACAGCATGTGAACTTCTTTTAGAAACTGGTGGTAATGTTACTTTTTTACAAATTTAAAGGGACGTAGGTCTGTTCGATATGGAGACTTTCAGTACTGCGATCAAGCAAAATCAGTAATAGTGGTAAGTAATATTATCTACGTATTTGCCTCATCTTAAGAAAAAAGAGGCTTTGCTACACAGTTTTGTGATATTGTTACCATAATGACAAAGTGTTGGAGATGCTATTTACCATACACACAGGAGAGGTATCAAAATACAGGTTTATGCTCTGTTTTTGTTTTTTTTTTTTTTTTTCTACTGTGGTCTACCTTGCTTGCACACAAAATAATTTCTTAAAAAGAAGTTCTGAGACAACCTTTCCCTTCAGAAAACAGACTTTGATCAGAACTTCAAATGTAATGTTTTAGAATTGTGTGTCAGTTCAGATCAGTGAAGTTAAACTATTTTAGTTTTTCTCCTATAGTAGGAAGTTGTTGGTGTCTTTCACAGCCACAACTATGGAAATTATTACTGATTTAATCCAAGTGTGAAACTACAAATACACTTTCATTTTTCGTGTATTTATACGTGTGTATATATATATATATATTCATGATACCTATATATTACAAGGTTATTCCATGTAAGAACATGGGGATAATATTTTCTATTTCATTTTTCTTTAACTGCCGCAGTGCAGTACTTAATCATATGAAATAAATATTTCATGCATAATACTGCTAACACTGAAAAACAAATACTGCAACTAGAGTTACTAGCCCTAAACTATTTAAGGTATTTTGAAAACGTTAATGTATCTTTAAAGTTGTGCAATATTTTTAACTTGCCATCTAGGCAGTCAAAGAACAAATAGCTTTTATGTGTAATGTCTAACTATTAAGGTTTCTAACACAGATGAGGGCAAATTCTTTTTTTCTTGTTGAAACTCTGTGTGTTTAATTTGTATTTTTGAAAATAGTCCATGGACAATCAGTTTCTTTCCTTGGTGGACTGCTGTGTGGCTTGCATGTCATGTTGTGGGGGATAAATGTGCATGGCTGTCTTAGGTTTTGCGTGGGACTGCTTATCAGTAAAATGCAGCAGATCTGTGTGTACCTTGATAAGAGGCCAAGAGTGGAAAACGGATTGGCCTAAATATGTTAATATTGCATAAGAAGGTCCTTCAAATATTAATAGGGTAAACAAAGTTCAGACTTTTTTGGCTTTGTTTCTTACCTATGTAGATGTTAGTAATTAGAATATGTATTAGTATTATAAATTATTGAAATTAATCATAGGAATGTTGTGTTTCTGTACAGAAATATATGCTAGTCCTCACTTAAATATGCATCACTTCCTTTTTTCTTTTCTTTTTAAGAGAAATACCAGTCGTCAGACAAAGCCATTGAAAGTACAAGTTATGCATTCATCTATTGTTGCCCATCAGAGCTTTGGTCTGAAGCTCCTAACTTGGCTTGGCAGTGTTATTGGATATTCAGGTGGGCAAACTTGAAGTTTTTTGGGCTAAGTTAGAGAGTATTTGTGAGGCAAGGTGAATTACTGAAGCAATGTTGTCTACTTATGTCAGATATGTAATATATAAGGCAAAGCTATTAACAACTTGTCAGACTTCATTCTATTTTCTCTTATTGGAGTGTTGTTCTGAGTTCTGACTTCCATATGAAAGTGCTACCAGTCTTACTTCTCGGATACTGTTCTCTGTTTAGTTGCTGTTGAACAGGAGCTGAGAATCGCTGTCAAATGCTGTATGCCAACAAGCTATTTTTCAGTCCCTAGTTCTTTTTAAATGAATGCCGTAAGCTGAAAATAACCTGTCTGATTAGATAAAACAAAATTATTCAGAAGTAATTTGATGAATGGTGATGAAAGTGATTGCTTCAGGTTTTTTGCTAAGTGGAACAACAGAGAAAACACAAGGATGTGTGGAGGTTTTTGAGTAAGTATAGAAGCCAACAAAGTATTAATCAGACATTTAAAAAGAGGTTTCTTCAAAGGAATCAAGACGCACAGTATTGTTTTTATGGGAAAGCTCTGTCACTCTTTTGACTTGGTTCCTCCTTTGTCCTGTTGAATCATAAGGTTGTGAAGGTGTGGAGCATGAGGGGAAATAAACCAAAAATGTGTCAAATTGCTGATAAGTAGAAATGTAGATACAGTCCCCAATGCACTTGGTGTTCTATGCTTCTGTAAAAGTTAATAAGAATTACTAGCAAAGTGTACTCAGCTGTAATATTGCATATATGTTCTGCATAGTTGCAAGGTTTCTTCAGATGGTATGTTTTATTAGACTGATAGTTGAAAAACTAGCCAAGATTTCAGGCACAGGATCGCTATATTATGTTATCTTTTTTGAAAGAGAAGTAGTTTATGTTTGTATGAATTAATTTTTAAAGATACATAAATCAGAATTTGGAAAAGTTATGGTAGCAGTTTGTTCAACTATTTGCCAGTGTTGCTGGCAAATAATAGGTATTAATAGAAAGGAGAGACATGAAGATATTTAATTTCTGAGATAAACTTTTCTTTCAGTGTAATGTGTAGGCAGGCACTGTCTCTCTCATTTTCTTAAAGCCCTGTTTCGTACCATGTCATTTGTGCCAGGTGACAAAGTCACTAATTTTCATCACTAAATTACAGTTGCAAAAAAGTAACTTGAATATGTTAATGGGGCATGAAATTACAGATTAAAGCATTGAATTTATAGTTTGATTTGTGTGTGTGGTGTTTCTGAAATTCTGCAGAGTTCACTTCATTAAATGCAGTGTCCCTTATGATTCAAAAGGGCAAAAATCATGTTTGATGGTAAGCAGTATGCGTACATTTTGTCTGTGACCTATGTGCTCAACTATTTGAAATGCTTTACACACCTTGGGATGCAGTCTTGCAATTTGCTTTGGAGTCTGGTTTTGTGAAATGCACTCTTGAAAAAGTGGCTCCCACCATCCCCAGCCCTTGTCTTCAGTAGGGGTAGGGAGAAGAGGGAGAAAAAGGAGGGGGGGGAACCCCATAGGTTGAGATAAAGACAGTTTAACAGAACAGTGACAGAAGAGAAAATAATAATAATAATGGTAGAAGAATATACAAAATGGTGATGCAGTACAGTTGCTCACTACCTGATGGCTGATTGCCCAGCCCATCCCAAGCAGTAATCGTGGATTCCTGCCCCCCAGCCAATCCCCATTTATATATTGAGCATGATGTCTATGGTGTGAAATATTCCTTTGGCCAGCTCGTCCTGTCTATGCTCCCTCTCAGCTTCTGTGGGAGGCTGAAAAAATCCTTGACTTACTGTAAGCATTACTTAGCAAAAACTAAAAAATTATGTGTTATCAACATTATTCTCGTAAGAAATCCAAAACACAGCAGCTACTAGGAAGAAAACTAACTCTATCCCAGCTGAAACCAGGACAGAAACACACCCTGAAACATCTAGATTCTGCTCAATTGGCAGAATCAAGCAGCCTGTTAACCATTCGTCTGTAACATGGAGTGATAGAATTGCTGTGCTTAGGTGGTTACACTCAAATGTCCCTGACCAAAGGGCGATTGGCGGGTGGAGGGGTCTTTTGCTGTGCCACAAAGTTAGGCTGGATGATTGCTGTGAAATCGAGTGTCAAACTCTTGTCAGTGAATAAAGGGAAAAACCTTACTACGGAACTTTGTCACAGCTTGACTACCACATGCTTTCCAGTGAATGGCAGTTCTTCGGGAACAAGCATCCTGTGCCAATTGTTGAACAATGCTGTAGTTTCCATTAGTTTGTTACCCTTCATAACAGTAGTTGGAAGAGAAATCTGCAAGGCAAAAAGAACCAAACCAAACTGTGACAGGGGTTCACAGGCTATATAGAACTGCACCATGCAGTTCATGGTATGATATATATACAAGGCACTAAGCCACTGCCAAGTCTAGCTAAGAAGCTGAGATGGCGAAGCAGCGTGCAGAAATAAGGACTAATGTGTGTAAGTCATATTGTTGTTTTAGTGACTATGCGTTACCTGCAGTGCAAAGCTGCGTTGAACGTTGTTAATATGAGCATGTCTGTGTTGTGTTCTGTTGCAGGTGCAGGCTTGTCTGCAAGCATATAATAACTTATATGTTCATATAATAACAATTATTACTTCTTTCCATTAGAAAAAAATACACAGAGGAGCTTTAAAATAATAGCAGCTAGTAAGTGTAAACAAAAAAACCTCATGAGTATATGAGTCGTTTCATATATGAATTATATTTTCCTTTTGATAGGACTCTAAAGAGGAAAAATATAACCTACAAGATTAGCCTGCTGTATAATTATTTCTTATATTAGTAAGCCAGCAGTGCTTTTAAGAAAGCACATTTTTATTAGATAACTTTGAAACAAATCGTTGTATTTGGCAATTTTCACAAGGTTCCTAATGTTCCATAAGTTTACTGTAAAACTTGCAACCTATAAAATATTTGTGTTTCTGTCAGCAAAATATAAGTAGCGTTATTCAGTTGGCAAGGAAATGAAAGCCCTATGGCTTCTACTGTGTCTTATGAAAATTCCAGTATGTCAAAATGATGTGCAAGTTCGTGTTAAAACTATAACTAACTTATATAATTTCTCTTCATTAAGATGGTCTTCGTCGGATATTGTGTCAGGTTGGTTTGCAGGAGGGGCCAGATGGTGAAAATTCTTCTCTTGTGGATAAGTTGATGCTGTATGATTCTAAACTGTGGAAAGGTGAGTTTTGTCAAACTTCTGGAAAATGCTAAGGAATGGTATGCATAAAAGTTTTTCTTTTACCTTATCTGCAAATATTTGATAATTTTTACAGTGGTGTATTATAGATAGAATTGCCCGATTTGTTATAATCTGTCTCTTCATGATGCACTCCAAATATATTGAAGACAAGAGCCTAAGTAGACCATTTGGAGATGGGGTTGGTTTTAGATGTGATTTTTCAAAGTAGTCTGAAATTAAGGCTGACTTGAATATGCAGATGGCGGTGATAGTTAAGGGAAAGCGGGTAAACAATAGAGTGATTTGGGGATTGTCTGTTTTACAGAATCTCAGCACCTATATCCTATCTACCAAATGCCTCTCTTGCAGGTATAGGACAGAGGTTTTTGATTTGTGTTTGTGAGGTACTCTTAAATGTTCTGAGAAGATTTCGTGAAAACTACTGTTCTGTTACTTTAAAGTCCTTAAAGTTTTAAAAACCTGATTGATAGATATAATGGGGTTGGCTAGAAAGTTGTAATTTTGAGGAAGTGGAGGTAGTTAATTTCTTCTTCCTTGTGGATTCTGTGTCTGATTCGATATTCTGAAAGGGCATGTAAGGCCAGGTGTAAGAAAGAGAAGCACAAAGACAATGCAGAGAATGATGCAATCTATATGTCCTTTCTTTATTTAAACATGAATATAGTATTTTGAAGATTGCTACCTGCCACCCAGTATCTCCTGTTGCTCTTCAGTATTGAGGTACAGGTATCCTAGAGAGTGGTTTTGGGAACTTCTTAGAGCAGCAATAAATTAAGTAAGAAGTAAGGTAGAAAGCGTATGGAGAAAATTTTTTTTTAGGTTTTGTTTCTCTAATACGTTTGTCTTGTGGGAATGAATTCCTGGCATTCAGATTTTTAAATTTTTTTTCCCCTTGAAAATGTTGTGATCTGAAAGGTACTGCTTTTGTAGACCACTACAACATTTTTAGTACCGGTTTTGTTAGGATAATGTCTTTCATGTAAGCAAGGAGTAACTTTTGCATTACTATTTCAACATCAATATTTCTTTCCTTCTTCATGTATTCCATAGTTACTATGCATTAAGGAAATAGCATAATGGCTTTTGACTTAAAAGTGGCCTACAGAAAGAAATGGTACATACGTGCATGTATTTCCAAACTACAAGCAGTCAGTTCTCATTTGTACTGATAATATTTTTCTGGGATGCTGCTCAAACAGACTAGGAATTCAGAGATAGCTAAGCAGTGTATTTTGAAGAGTTGTTCACAACCAGCAGAATTTATTGTAGTTCCTGGGATTTCTCATGATAGCCTGCTCTTTTTTTCCCTCGGCCATCCAAATCCTCTGTTTATCCTGAGGAGGAATAGAGTTCCAATCTTGTTTGCCTGACTTGCTTTATATTTGAAGGTTTTTGTTTCTATTCAGCAGCTTGGTGTTATCTTATACAGGAGTAATAAATAATGCCACTTGAAGAATTTTGGTTTATATATTCTTCATCCTTTGCTACCATCTGACAGACTTAACCAAAGCAGCTTCTGCTCTGAAATGCACTTAACCTCATTCTGTAAAAGTTTATTTATATAAATGTTCCATAATATATGTTGATAGAAAATAGTGATGTGCAATATTTCATTCATTTTTCTTGACAGGAGCTAGAAATGTGTATCACCAGTTATTCATGAGCAGTCTACTTATGGATTTGAAATACAAGAAACTTTTCGCTATCCGCTTTGCAAGAGTAAGTATCTTTCTTACAAAGAGCCATTAAATGCTTAAACTGTCCAGCCAAGAGAGTTTAGTTAGTGTACAGTCCTTCAAATTAACTGTTATCCAGAATTCCCCCCCCCCCNGCTGACTACCTTATTTCTGTCTTCAAAATATTAG
Organism: Rynchops niger; assembly: GCA_013400035.1. NCBI lineage: Eukaryota > Metazoa > Chordata > Aves > Charadriiformes > Laridae > Rynchops > Rynchops niger. Next base: position 17,243 of record VXBH01001037.1, read on the forward strand.
TTATAATGGCATCTCATCTCCTGGGAAGAAAATGGGTTTTCCAGACTCCCCAGAACTAAAGCAGTTCAGCTGTTTTTGTCTTCACCGTCAACTATGCAGGCTATCACTTCTTAAGAGCTAATCGCTTCTCATTGTTGAGGTGTAAGCTGTTACAGCACTACTCAAATAGTGCTGAAATCCAGTCATGCTGATTAGTATTTCTGCAGTAACTAATATTTGAAATGCTTTAAAGCAGCACTGCAAAATTCTGCTCACTCTGCTGAAGACAAATAACTTTTTTGAGTAGAAAATAGAATACTAGCCTTTATTGGGAAAATGAGAGTGAGTAGATCTCACGCGTGAGCAGATTAAGTTGTCAGGTTCTTTGTACAAAATACCTATATAATAATCTGTAAGAGCTGCTCTTCCCTTTATCATGGCATTAAAGTTTCCCAGAGCAAACATTTAAATTAAAAAATCAGGTCAGTGTGGATTAGAGGTGAATTTCCCCTTGTTGTTTAGAATTACCGGCAGTTGCAGAGAGATTATATGGAGGATGATCACGAACGGGCAGTATCGGTGGCTGCTCTGTCTGTCCAACTCTTCACTGTACCTACTCTGGTGAGTAGTGCCTGTCTTTCTTTTAAAAACTGATAGTTGGCACTCCTTGCCTTTTTTTGCCTCCTTCTTAATAGAACTATGAGCGATTGCAGAGTGATTTTATGAAAGATGACCACGACAGAGAGTTCTCAATTGCTGACCTCTCGATACAGATATTCACAGTGCCTTCTCTTGTAAGTACTGAAAGACCAAAAAAGGAAATCTTTATTTGTTAAAAGCCACTCAAGGTTCTTGAATCAAGACTGCAGATTTCTTTTAATATTACTGTGGAAATGCAGGGCACTGCTGCTGCACAGCACTCAGACTGTTTACAGAGATTGCTATGGCTTTAGAAGTTAAAGCGTTCAGCATTGCAAAGTTTGAGTCTGACTTCCCAGGGTGGGCTGGGTACTTTTGATTTTTCTTTTTACATTTTTCTTTTACATTTTTAGAAATAAAGTTTTATTTAGAAACACACACAACACATTTAAATTCCTCATCATACTGAGCCACACTTGCTGTTTGTAGAAATCTATGTTACGGTTTGCATATCACTGTTCCAGAGCATACCATTCTGGTGCGGTTTTATAAATGATCCACTTTATGTTAATTTTCCAATCAACACAAGTGCAAGCAAGAATTGTTTCATGATATTCCCTACTTCCTTTGGTACTTTGAGATTCAGACGATGCCTTCTTTCAGGTTCCGAGTTAATTTTTGTTACAGTGCTTCACGCACTGTTACTTCTCCCAGCTCAATAACTCTGCTGGTCTTTCACCAGCTTATGCTTGTTTGGGAAACGTATTTTTTTGTACCAGTCTCCAAATAAGTCTGTCTTTGCTTGTATTATGAACTAAACAAATGAAACTTTGGAGCTGTACTGGAAATAAAAGTCTGATTTTCATAGCCAGAATGGTTTAAAAAAGAATGCTTCTGAATCTTTCCATATTTAATCAGCTTAATTGAGCTCTACAATTCAATAGTAGCATGGCTGTTATGATACTGAGCAAAGTTGTTTTTCCATTTCCTAGGGGTGAATGTTATTCATGGGAATTCAACAGGACCTCAGGATTTTGTTTCCATGGTTCAGGGCAATATTGTGTTACCTCTTTTAATTTTGATGCTGTCAATAAGAATGTTGCCAATGTTCAGACTTACAGTTAGACTTAACCAACTAGTATTATTCAAATGGTTAAGGTATTATTTTTTCCTTTGGCAGATGGGGTGGTGGAATATGTATATTAATACATATATTTTTTAAAAAAAAGGAATTTCAGACATTTCCTTTGTGAATAATTGCAGTGTCCCTTTTACATGTTTTCTATTTCAACAGCATGCAAAAAAAGTAAAGCAAATTGGTTTTGACTGTTCTGTAGAAGGATAGAATAGACTGATGACATGAAAATAATTATGACAAACTCCTACCATATGAATTAAGAATTTTTTTTATATATATTTAGACCCATTCATTCTTAACTGAATGAATAAGTTGGAGAATGTAAAACCACTGCACCATCCCCAGTAACATTTCCAAACTGATCTCAGTTATTTAGGAGCTTGAGCTCTCAAGTAACTGAGGTTTTTTGGTTTGAGGGAGGATGGGTGGTTGTGTTGGTGGTGGTTTTTTGGGGGAAAATATTAACTGTTAGATTATTTTTTTTCCCCTGCAGTAGCATTTTAGAAACTGTGTTTTGGAGTATCATTAGCAACTGTAGAACCCAGAAGCTCAAGTCAACAAACACAGTATCATCGATAGATCGGAGTGGCCGGTCTTCTTGAATCTACCAGCCATATAATAAAATACTCATGAGATCTGGCAACTCTAAGACTCATGCTATTTACCTTGGAGAACCAACAGAATGGGGGAGTTCTGGAAGAGTTCAAGTAGGAGATGGCAGTAACTTCTTAGTGCTGTGTACTCTGTTGTGGGGTTGTGTTAAGTTAGGTTGGGTGTGGGAGACGATCAGCAGATTTTATGATGCCTGTTGATTTGTTTCGTACAACACATGGATATATGTGGTAGCCCTTGAAGGGAATTACACATAATTTCCATGGGGAAATTGCCCTATACAGTTCCTTAGCCGTTCAGAAGACGCCCTGTTCACCGCAGCACTTGACAGTTTGTAAACCGAAAACAGAAGAGCTGTCACTCCCCTAAAGGGCTCATACTTAAATTATATGAGAGGAGACAACACATACTTAAGGGGTGGTACAAGTTAATTATAAGACACATAATAACATATGTCTTGTGTCATAATTATACAGGATAGCAGGAGCCTAAGCATAGTCAAACTTCTGTACAGAAGGGGTCTGAAGTAAGAGATCTGGATTATGATAATTTATGACTAGATTACTTTTTTTCTTCTGTAAATGTTTGGAAGATTGGCTTTCAATATGTTTTTCTGTTTTAATTGTTGATGTAACTATTTTGGATAAAAGGTCATGTATTTTATAAACTTCATGGTGTGGTCTGAAACTCTTGTTAGCTGTGCCTGTTAATTACAGCGAATTTCAATGTACTTTGGCATAGGCTCGAATGCTAATAACAGAAGAAAATCTTATGACCACTATCATCAAAACTTTTATGGACCACTTAAGGCACCGTGACATCCAAGGCAGGTTTCAGTTTGAACGTTACACTGCTCTGCAGGCTTTCAAATTCAGGCGTGTTCAGAGCCTTATTTTGGATCTCAAGTAAGTATATGTGCTGATTTGATCAATTGAGCAGGGGAAAAAAAAAAATACAAAATTAACACTTGGATCTTTCTAATCTATCCAGGTACGTGTTGATAAGTAAGCCAACTGAGTGGTCAGATGACTTGAGGCACAAGTTCCTAGAGGGTTTTGATGCATTCTTAGAGTTACTCAAATGTATGCAGGTATGTAAATCTGTTAATTACAGAATTTTGCAAAATTGAAGTAGGAAGTTAGTTATCATGATATAAAAATGGACGAAACTTAACGTACTCTCCATTTTATAACTTTAGTGCAGTATAACTTTTGGAGTCATTATGTTTTCCTGAAACATATCTCATGTACCTTTTTAAAATTTAGTTTGTTGTAGAAGGAAAAAAAAAAAGAGCACGTAAAAAAAACCGTGTGATTTTGAGCATATTTTGCAGTTGTAGAGCTAGCAAGACACAATTAATTGTGTGTGTGAAAGTCCATCTTAACCAGCTTTCATAGTGAGAGCTCGGTTTACTACGTAAGTGTCAGCGGTTGCTCCTTGTATTGAGGAATATGTAGTTCCTGACATACAAATAGACCTCCTCACTGTGTTTTGTTTTTTTTTCCCCTCCAGCCTTTTCATGTGCTATGTTACCTTAAGAGAAGTATTTTAAAAGCAGTGCAGCTTTTACAAGGGTAAATTGACTGTATGATCAGTAAGGTATAAGTCAGAATCACTCCCATTTTTCAGTACTTCAGTACTGTGCCTTTCTCAATAGTTAGCTTTTGTTAGTCTGTTTATGGTAGTCTCTTGAATATATTGTAATCGTCAGATCATGCTGGTTTTTTTCTTTGCGTGCCAAGAGTGTAGTACCCAGTCTTTAGTTAGTACTTAACTGCATTTTGGAGTATTCATTCAAAAACCAAAATGTGCGTGTACAATAAAGTATGTAGGCAAACATTGTTGTACTGCTCATAATACTGAAATCTGTGCAGGTGTTAATGATAAATAGAGCACGTATCAAAACCTTTCCTTTCCCAGTATTCTTCTCTTCCAGTTCCTATTACATTTTCTTGTTATTATTTCAATGCGTATAATTCCTTTTCAAATGGTCCCAAGCTTCTTTTTTCCTGTTCTAGCAACAACATATTTATGAAGACAGGTAACCACTGTCTCACACTTATGCTAATGTTGTCAATGTATTTCAGTGAAGTATTGTTGAAATGCGTAATTCTTTTTGTTCTAGGGTATGGATCCAATAACTCGTCAAGTAGGACAACACATAGAAATGGAACCAGAATGGGAAGCAGCATTTACATTGCAGATGAAATTAACGCTTGTTATTTCAATGATGCAGGACTGGTGTGCATTAGATGTAAGTTCCTTCTCAGTTGTTTTTCCATGTGAATATGTGAAGGGGAAAAAAACCTAAACATTAGTACGTGCAAGAGTTGAGCTAAACACGTTACTGCACCATAAGCTAAGATCTTCTCTGAGCAAGTGCGCATCTTTTCTGTATTTAAACACATCTTTTATGTCTTGAACCAACGAATTCGTAAGAATGTAATTAAGCCTTTTAAAAAATATCGCAGGGAGAGTTCTGTCACACATCTGAAAGTTGTGATCATCACAATACTCTCAACGTTACAATTTTCAGAGAAGAGGGAATAGAGGAATAGGCGGTGGATCTACCAAATGCTGCCTGATTATAAATCAGGTTTCTACTCCATAAGTGTTTCAAGTTTTAGGAGTACAGAACTTCAGCATGGTAAAATATGGCTGTGGAGCAAGTGATCCTAGAATACTTGAACATTTGAGCTGGCTTTAATTTGTCACTATTAGTTAATGTGCAGGTTTTACTAGCCTTAGCATGATCATTGCTCAGAAAGTTCCCATAATATCAGTTACAAAAAAAGAAAATAATACTAGTGGGTGTTTTTTCTAATCGGACATGCTGGTATGAGTTTTGCAATCTGTACCTCCCTTAATTCAGCTCCTTTTGTTGGATTCCTTCTCTTAATTTTGCAGGACTGTTAATAAAGGTAAAAACCCCAAACCCATCGGACTTTTTGAAGTTGGCTGTATTATTTTGCAGAGCTCTGTTTTTTTCCATAATCTCTGTAAACTGTGGTCTTTCTTTTAGGAAAAAGTATTAATTGAAGCTTACAAGAAATGCCTGACTGTGCTGATGCAGTGTCATAGTGGTTTTACTGATGGAGAACAGCCTATTGTCCTCAGTATGTGTGGACATTCAGTTGAGACCATCAGATACTGTGTTTCTCAGGAAAAAGTTAGCATTCATCTCCCAGTTTCTCGTTTACTTGCAGGTATGACCTAGTTTGAAAATATTTCGGGAGGTCAAAAATGTTGTATAAATGTGATTTGTATTTGTGTATACATAAGGAACCACATAACACTTCTTTAAAGCTTGAACAGCATTTGGGTATTTTCTAGCTGTTAATAGCCTCTAGGCTAAATGTTTCCAAGCATTGGATAAGTTGTTAGCGTTCCAGGCCTGGGAGAGATTGTTTCATGCCTCTGGATTTGTCAGTGGGGGTGTATTGTAGGCACTTACTGCTGCTTTTGGCACTTGAGGTGATGCAAAAGAAACGCAACACAATCTGGACTGTAGTTGACTGTTTTGAAATATGTTCCAGCTGTCAGACTGAATAGACTGATCAACATTCTGTTAGAGAACAGATTTATCAAACAGATGAGTTACCAGAAAATTAAGCTGTCTTTCTCTTTGTATTGTGACTATCTTGTTCAACAGTTGTGTTGAAAAAAGGTTGATGAATTTTAGTTTACAGAATCAGAAAGTCATATGATAAAAATAAATTCACAGGTATTGAAGTGAATGACTGACTGGGCAGCTGAGCTGACTATGCAACTCAGACTCAAATAACTTTGAATGTTTGAATCTTTAAGCAAAACACTTGTAGCTTTAAAACAAAGCAAAAAAGAAAACCCTTATGTATTTTCGAGGGCTTTCATTATAATTCCTGATGTGTTTGATAAATCTCTACAGACTGATAGAAAGGATGAAGTATGTGTTGTTGATAATTTGTCCTGATAGACCAAGGACTCTTGAGTGTCGCTGAGGGGACATGACAGAGTCAAAAGGAAGGCAAAAATCTCACTTGTACTGCAAGTTTTATACAGATGCAATCAGAAAACTTTAATTCTCCCAAAATGTATGGTTTTTTTCTTCAGGTTTTTTTCTTCAGCTGTGTAACTGCAGGATGATAAATCTGCAGGCTTGTAGCTGTGTCTAGAAAATGGTTTGATAGTAAAATAGATGACCTTTTTTCTCCTATGTGAATTTTATAAAATATTGTGTGTAATATTGTTTATGTCTTTGTTTCATGTATTTATGTAGGCTTGCATGTTTTGCTGAGTAAAACTGAAGTGGCATACAAGTTTCCAGAGCTGCTACCCCTGGTATGTAATTAAATGTAGCATATTTATTAAATCTAAATAATGCTGAATGTGAAATTGGTCGTGTAAGTGTAGGATATTATTAAATAAAACAAAAGACCTTTTTGCTGTGAATTCTGTTCAGAGAGACTATCTCTGTCTTTAGTAGATAAAATTACTTCTTAAAAGATTAATACCTAGATATTCATGACTGGAGCATAAGCAGTCAGTATTGCTCTCTTAAATAACTTCAGGCTCAGGTTTAAGGTTTGTATTTTGTTCTTCATGCATTACCTTCTTGTAGTAGAAACTGGTTTTAGGAACTTCTGGCAGGGCCTGATTCCTTCTCCTTGGCCTAGGTTCTAATTTTTTTCCCCAGCTGTTTCTTTCTTCCTGCATGTTCTTATTGATAGGATGTTTCTTTAAGGGGAAGTTAAAAAGAATAAGATAAATTAAAAGAGGAGAAAACATTAAGTGGGCGAAGAAATCTCAATGTCTTTTGAAATAAGAGCATTTAACCTTTGAATGAAAGCAAGCAAATGACAATGTTACTAAATTGATAATGTTGATGGTTTTAAATGTGAAACCTACTGTCTTTAAGAATAAATTAAAGCCCTTGTGGAGTAATTCCATGGGGCAAAGACAGAATGTAAAGTTGCTCAATAACAATCGGATAGAGTGTGAATAGGCTCATCAAACTTTTGTAATGCGTGTGTTGCATTTGCTTCTCTTTTTTATTGCCAAAATATTTTAATGAACACAGATATTAGCCTCCTTCATTTCAGTCCCATTTTCTTTTATTTTCTCTGTATGTATCAAAATATTGCATTTTTTTAACGCAGAGTGAACTTAGCCCGCCTATGTTAATAGAACATCCTCTACGATGCCTAGTCCTATGTGCCCAGGTGCATGCAGGAATGTGGAGAAGAAATGGGTTCTCTCTTGTTAATCAGGTAAGTACATAGTAGCTCTAGAATCACTGCTTTCTAATAGATAGAACTCCCCCAAGATAATTTTAGACTTCAAAATCTCCCCTTTCTGTATTTATTTCAAATTTCACTTACATATATCTTATGGAAGGCAATGTAAGGTGGGCGTTTATGCCAGCACTCACATCATTTGAATGCTTTTAAACTAGTCTTTGATTTCTTAGTCAGAAGTTGTTGTTTTGTTTCGGGACTGCTGCAGTACTCGGTGAACTTAGTGCTCTGTGCGTAAAGCGGTTTTAGTATAGTGCAGTTAGTGACTCCTAGCCTTTTTACTGTATATTGCCCAGCAGCAGCATGAAGTGCAGAATTAGATCGGTGCATCTTTGGTAATGCATTCATCACCTTCATATAAAAGTGTCTCAAATACAAAAACGTGCACCATTGAGATATTATTACTATTTACATTTACCAATTAATTGAAGTCCAAAGACCACACAGAAGCATTAGAACCAGCATAGAACTGAGTGTTTCTTGGCTTTTGTCTCTTGGACTTCTTTCAGACTTCTGGAGACTACTCCATCCATCTCTAAACTTATGTTCTGTGTTTGTACAAATTAGGTCTTCGGTGTTTCAAGCATAACAAGTATAAAATGGGTACTGTAGTGTCAGTGCCACCCACCAGGGTGATTGTCTAAAGTGACTTTCTCAGCAAGACATTAATTACAACAGAAATAGGATTTAGTTCTGTGAGGTCTTAACGTGATTTATTTGCAAGAAACTTCTTTCCCTCCCACAAGCTATCTTCGCTAGATAGTTGCAATGCATGTGTACTAGGAGGCTAAATTAACCTGCTCAAACACATTATATTCTGACACTTCTTGCCTCTTAACCTAAAGGTTCCTTATACAGCGATGTCCTTCATTGTCATTATTAAAGCAAAAGGAGTGTGATTTATGTACAATTACAGCAATCCACATTACTGGAGACACACCTCAAATCTGACATTTCAGCATAGCTTTTGACAGAGAAATGTCTCTGTGTTAATTTCCCCTGGTTGTCAGCATCTTGAAGTTAAGAGCCTGGTTTAGTTTAGGTAGTGTGGCGCTCTCAGTCAGAAATTCCTTGTCTTTGGCAAAGGAGAGCTCATGTTCAACCAGTTCCTTTTATGTATTTTCCCTGAAGATAGGAGTGGGCATCTATGTGTGTATTATTAGTGTGGGGAAGAGAGGGAAGGCATGCCTAGCTCTCTTCCATGTAATTCTGGTGAGAAATGGTGTCTCTCTAGAGGAAATTTTAGCTGAAAATTGTTTCCACTCCCAGGTAGAAACTTGACAGCCTTCTTGATTTTTCCTTAATTGTGGTAGAGTCAACCTTTCCTGCATTTCAGTGCCATGCAGTGATTGTGGTGCTGCTACTGCTTGCTGTGGTACTGTTGAATTCACTCCCAGGACAGTTTGGGTTAAGTATGGTTCTATCACAACATTAACATTTTGCTGAAACTCGCAATTCTTGAAAGATTTTTGTCTCAAATAATTAAGAGCAATTAATGGAGAAAAGAAAGAACATTGCTCCAACTGCAAGGGCTTTATCTCCTGTGAATTTCAAACAGTTAATTGCTAAAAAAGTAGATATATTAAAATGTAGCTCAAAGAGGTCACCAATATTTTTCCTTCTACGTTTATACAATCCAGACCTTAGATCAGTACAACCCGGCCAGCAACTGTGCTGTTTTGTGCTACATAAAAATGCTTTTTGCATACAAATATATTTGTATAATTTTTTCAAATCATGGATTCATTTTTTGTTTACTGATACTGTATAACAAAGTTTATTTTTCTAGATTGAAAATAGGTTTAGATTAAATATGTTTGTTAATTATTGTGGTTTGGTTTTTTTGTTTCAGATTTATTACTATCATAATGTGAAATGCAGGAGGGAGATGTTTGACAAGGACATAGTGATGCTTCAGGTAACCATATATACCAGCTTGCATTTTTTTATCAAGAAGTTCAGGATATTTGTGCATTTGTTTCTAGCTCTGTCAGAACCTTTAAACGCCAAGGAAAAAGTCAAATTTTTTGGAAGGACTTCTTTTTTTTTATTGTATCTGTGTCTTTATGGGATAATTTGTAAAGGAAATACTGTTGTTGTTATCTTTGTTTTTCAAATATACTGTGGAAAGTGCAGAATTTTCTGTGTAACACACGTGTTATGCTACATCTTCAAGAATGTAATATTTTCACTAATGGATTGTGCTGTACTGGCAGTTGTGTGAGTCTGCAGGTCTTCAGTAATGTATTTAATGTATCTGTTGTCTCTCCTCTCTCCCTTCAAAGTTGGCATCTAAAATGATGGATAGAGAGTGGAACCCCATATAGTAGTTTGCTTTTGGTTTTTTTTCCCTTCAGAAGAAATTTTACAAATCGGGCAGTCCACTTATCTCTGACACAGAGAGGTCTGATGCATTACTTCAACATTGAGAGTGATGCAAACTAAAATTTGCAGCTTGGGATGCATAGTTCACCTGGACGGCAAAATGTTTTCTCAGGAAGTCCCTCAAATCTTAGCTAGAATTAGCAACACCCAATATGATGCACACATCCTGAGTTACTTTGGCGTTCAGACATAATTCCCTGAGGCTTGATCTGCCCTTAATTTTTAATGACTATCTGTAGCAGTCCATTTGGGTAGATATCCTTCAGTTTTGTTGGAAATTATTCTGTCTTAAAGATGGTCCCATTAGCAAACTAATAGTCCCCATAGTAAATTAACCACAAATATTTATAATTGTCTAACTTTGATACATTAAGAAACAGAAAAAAAAAAGTCAGTAGTTTTCAGAAATGGAAGTAAATGTTTGTGGCTACATTGAAACATTAGTATTCTTCCTTCCAGGAAGGTCTGGGAATTCTTGCTAAAGTCTTCAGCTTTTGTTTTGAGGATTGGAATTCATGTTTAAAATCTTTATGTGCTACATATTAAGTGATATTATGCCTTCTAAAAGTTGAGCCAGCAGGACAGGATTGTAGAGACAAAACCAACCAACCAAAAGTCTTTCATTGAATTGTATTTAGAATATTTGCAATAGAAGGAATAACCCTGAATATTTTACACTTAAAAGGACATCAGAAATTATTGATAAAGCATAGCATCCTGCTTGTCAAACGTGCTGGCACTTGGGTTTTTGGAGTCCTAAGAGGGTACACTTAAGTAATTAAATTTTCATGCCCAGGATAGAGAGAAGAATGAATTTCATACAGAATATACTGTGAACATTGTCTATAAATATGCATATATGCTATAATAACACCTAATCTATTTTCTGTTTATAATAATTTTTTTTCTTTAATAGACAGGTGTGTCTATGATGGATCCAAATCACTTCTTGATGATAATGCTGAGTCGCTTTGAGCTTTATCAGATATTTAGTACTCCAGACTATGGCAAAAGATTTAGCACAGAAAATACTAACAAGGTATTTTATGTTCTACTGCAATAGAAAATCTGCCATTTTGTTTTATCAGGTGCTGGTTACCAGGACTGTGCAATTTCTCGATAAAAAAGGAAATCCTATCCTATTTTAATTTCATTTGACCAGTTTGAAATACGCATAAATGTTTTTACCTGTCAGACTGGTAAATGTCAGAAACTGATGCATAATTTTTGCATTATTTAAGAAGTTTAAGGCAGTTGTGATTGCATGTCAGCGTAGCTTAATTTGGGAGGGCTAAGGGTGAAAAATCCAATGTTTTGAAGCACTGAAAAAATATTTTCAGCATATGGAATAATTCTTTTACCCTTAATAAAAAAGTATATTCTTTTTTTTTCTTTGTTTATTTCAATTCAGGATGTTGTTCAACAAAATAACACTCTTATAGAAGAGATGCTATACCTCATTATAATGATTGTTGGTAAGTTCAGAATACATTACATTAATTCTTAAAATTTAGTCTCTTTTAATGGTCTGGAATGAGCATTCTTCATTTTTATCTCAAGTTCAGTTCTGTTTTGAACCTCCTGTAGTTCTGACTTCCTTCTTAGGAGTAAAGCCTTGAAACTAGCTTAGATTATTGTAATGAAATTTAGATTTCACACAAGAGACTTATTTTCCAGTCTTTTCTGTCAAGTTGCAAAACAAGAGAAGTAAATGTTTAAAACCCTAAAAAAAAAAGTTATATTTTGTTTTTGTAGGTGAAAGATTCAGTCCTGGAATAGGACAGGTAAATGCAACAGATGAAATCAAACGAGAGATCATCCATCAGCTGAGCATCAGGCCAATGGCTCACAGTGAATTGGTAAAGGCATTGCCTGAAGATGTAAGTAACTTGGGCGGGTGGGGTGGAGGGAGGGGGGAGGAAAGCAACTTCAGCTGTATAAGGCTGATTGCTGCAAATTTTTCTTATGCAAGTTTATTCCACTTAATGTGAAACGGATGGAGTGGGAGCAGCATGATTATGCTAACAGTGAGGTTAGCTTCAGTCCAGATTAATAGTTGTCATGGAGAAGGTAGGAAAGAGCTATAGAAGGAGAAATAACATGAAAGAGGCAAGAACCTGAGAACTTCTTCAGCGCTCTTCTCTTTTTAATACTGTTTCTTATCAGGCCATCTGGCCAGCAGTCTCTGCAGTCTGCTTGTAAATCCTCAATAGGCGTATGGAAGTGGGTTGTTGGAGCTATCCAGAAATTTCAGTTGTTGTATTTTAAAGCCTAACAATAATTGAAAAGACATGGAATCAGACACAGTATAATGATTTGTGTAACATAAATGCTTCATTTGCATGGACAGAAGCATTTATCTGAATAATTCTGGTATGAGTGGTTTTATAGGATAGCAATGCTTGCTTTTTTTTTTTTTTTTTTAGAATATTTTTGAAGTAATCTTTTAACATGATTTCCAAAGGCAGTCAAAATTCAAAAGTTAGTCTTTTACTATACTGGTAGTACTTTTAATGATAAATTCTGAAATATTTCTAATTTTTCTAAGTATTTTAAGCTTAAACAGTTTGAAAAGTCAAATTGTAGGGTAGAATTATAGATTTTTTTCCTTTTTTTTTTTTTTTTTTTTTTTTTTTTTTTTTTACAAATAATTTAAGGTTGGGTGAAAGAGCAAACTAGGATTTAATATAGAGCTCTAAATTGTACTGTCCATCTTTAATATGTTTTCCCTGGCCTGTTAACTGCTGTGAGTATGTGTTACAGGAAGGGGATGGAAATACTAAAAGGAAGTTTGTGTATGAAGCAGTGCTACATATTTGAGCTGATTTCTCCTGCTGCCTTTTGTCGTTGTTCTACCGTTTTTCAGTGACTTGTCTTTTTAGCTTGCCTGTATTTATTTCATTTTTAAAGGCCTAGGGAAAAAAAACCCAAACGGAATATTGGCTGTGTATTTCTAAGAGACATTGAGTAAGCTAACTTTAGAGGTTTTTTTTCTGTTACTGTTACATCCAATTTATTAGGACAGGGAAAACCAATAAAAATTACACCCTTAAAATGGCATGATTTTTTAAAAATACTTTCGCAGAGATGAGATTCCTGAATGTATTTTCATGTTACATGCTTTAGTGTTCTCTTCAGTGCCAGTTAAATGACTTCGTACTGCATTCATATTGTATGCTTATCTAGTGTTGTATATTTGAATGTGTTTAATCCAGGAACTACAGTAACACACTGTCTTTCCTTTTCACTCAACATAGGAGAACAGAGAGACAGGAATGGAAAGTGTGATTGAAGAAGTGGCGTGTTTCAAGTACGTTTCCCTTTATTCTAATATTTCAACTTTAAAAAAGGATCATGTACATTAGTGAAAATGAGAGAATAGAAGAAAGGGGGCTGGCTCATGGTGTTTTCCCATGGCTTTACTCATGTCTGTCACTCTTAATACTATTACTTGATTTCTGGAATGCCTATTGAGCTGTAGTTTTTAGCCTTCCTAGTTAACCATGTATGCTCATATGTTAATAACCAAGGAACATAAGGGATTTTTTTGGGGTTTTTTTGTTTTTTTGTAGGAAACCTGGATTAACAGGCAGAGGGCTGTATGAATTAAAACCAGAATGTGCCAGAAACTTCAATCTATATTTCTATCACTTTTCAAGGGCAGAGCAATCAAAGGTATCTAGTAATTTAACTTTCTGGTTTGTATTTTGTGTCTTTTTTGGCTTGCTTTTTTCCAAAGCTTAATTCTGTGAAGAAGTATTATCAGCTGGTTAAAAGTTAACTTTTAAAAATTAATTTGCTTGAGAATGTTAAAATATTTGCCCAAGATTTTAGGGTGATTTTTCTGCCACCAGATCCTGTACCCTATACAAAGCTGCTGAAATCCGTGGGCCTTCGCGAGCTTGTCTGTGGGTTCTCTCACGTCTTGTTTTACTGAAAGTATTTAAACAATCTGTGTTTTCACTTACCTTTATGGAAATTATCATTTTAGCTCAGACTTGTTTTACAATTTCATGCTAGAAAAAGGCTGGCTTACGACGAAAGATTAATTTTGAAGATGCATGCCCTACTTTACAAGTAGAATGTAAGACAAACTGAAAAGACATGGAAGGTTTCTTTTTTATTTAATGCTGTGAAAAAGGGGAAAAACAAGTAACAATGTAATGTAACATGAATGCTCTTTTATTAGTTTTATATTTGTACAGGTTTTGAGTAATAAATAATTTTGAGTAATAAAACTGAATAATTTTTCTATTTCAGGCAGAGGAAGCACAAAGAAAGCTGAGAAGACAGAACAGAGAAGATACAGGTATTTCTCTTTGAGAGAGGATGGGAGAAGAGGGAAGGACCTATCAGACTGTGTGTTGCCCTGACACTTAGACTAACATTCCATTTTTGGGCTAGCCAGAAATAAATTGGTCAAAAATATAGCAATTTCCCTTATGTCTCCCTGGTTATAGACAGGAATCTGATCTGTCATGGAACTAGCCTTCTGAACAGCTTATTCCTTTGGCTTTTCTGTTACACACAAGCCATTTTGGATGTTACAGCCTGTTACTTGTAATACTACTTATCGAGCAACTGTGTACTGTCTTGGGTTAAGCTGTTAAGCTGTTTGAAAGTCAGACGTTTTATATGGGTGTTGCAAATATTAGAGATACTGAAATGTCAAACACAAATTTCCCTTTCAGCACTTCCGCCACCAGCTCTTCCTCCTTTCTGCCCACTTTTTGCAAGTCTGGTTAATATTCTGCAATCTGATGTCATGCTGTGCATTATGGGAACTATACTGCAGTGGGCAGTAGAACACAATGGCTATGCCTGGTCAGAGTCCATGCTGCAAAGGGTATGTTTCCTTATTTAAAATTACGCTTACGCTAAAGGAAGGAATATGTATTTTAGCATTTTAATGTGGGTTTATAATTTGGGTTGTTTGCTTGGTATAAACAATTCTGTATAACAAAAAATAAGTTAAAAATGGGACAATATATCACTATTATAAATCACAAATTGAAAAATGTATTACATTTAGGTAATGTGAGAATGCTAGGCTTTGGAATAACTGTTTGAATAGAATAAGATTTTATTTTTATTTTTTTGAAACTGAGTTAAAACGTGCTCAGCCATTTGAGTACCTCTGTGTTGTTCTCGCGGCACTTTGTATTTGCGGGTGCCATGCGAGTGCCATGCGTTTGGACTGCATCTTTCCCAAGTCAACCACTCTCATCTTGGAAGCACCATGCAAAGGTTGATATGAGACATCTGGAAGAGGTGGCCCATATCTGATGAGACCTTCTTAGACAGATGGGGTAGACTGAGGAAAAATTGACTGTTACTAAATACAAAAAATTAAAAAAACTTCAAGTCTCAAATCAGGTTTTACCACTTTTTCTGTAGATGCTTAGACTGTTGCGTTCCAGTTCTGCTACGGATGTACCAGTGATTATCCTTTCCTTACATGGGTTTCAGTGTTGATTCCAGGCGTTCAGCGATGTTTTTTGTCTAGAGCATCCTGACAATTTGCATGGGGTGGCAAAAGCAGTTGGTTGATTCCACATGACAGAGTTCAACACGGAGATTTAAGTATTTCAGCTTTAAAATGCTATTCGGACTATTTTAGTGCCAAATAGGATGACTTCAGTTTTTCAGTTCAAGGAGATTATAGCTTTTTGCTGACCTAAAAGCTAACATTATTTTTAAATGTGTTTCTGGAGTGTTAGAATAAATTTAGTTTAATAATTATATTTTTGTCAATTAAAGTTTGTACATAAAAAGGGATTTTAAGTGTGCATCATGCTTCTGTCCGGAGACTTGTGATAATAACATGCAATTGCTAGGGAGAAAGCTAAGAACCACTGACTTCTCACTCACTAGACAAGACAGCAAGCAGAAAGACATAAGTGGTATAATGTGGGGTTTTTTTATTTGGCAAAGCTTCAAGAGTTTGTAAACAACTGCTGTTACTCCTGTGTAATGTAACTTTGGGATTATCTATATAGAAATAACTTCGAAGTAACTCCAAATACATTCTTACCATATAATTTTATTGTATGACTTCCTTGTCTTTTAATGAATTACACAAACTATATAAAGAGATTATATGAATTATTTAAGAAAAGAACTAAAATTTATAATTTTTACCTAGGTTTTGCATTTGCTTGGAATGGCACTACAAGAAGAAAAACAACATCTGGAGAATCTCAGTGAGGAGAATGTTGTAACATTTACCTTCACTCAGAAGATATCAAGTATGCCTTTCTTTTCAAATGTATATCGATAAATAACTGAAAATGACAGTATCTCATATATTATTCTTCGGGAACAGTATTTACCAGAAGAGTATGTTTGTTTATCCATCACAATTTTACCAAGCTGACTACACGTATGTACTTTACATACGTGTAGATTCTAGGATAGTAGCAATACTAAAAGGCCTTTTCTAGAGGAGATATCCAAAAGTTGAATAACTTAATTATTATGATGATTCTTAATATCTTTAAGGAGCGTCTTTACAAAGATTACTGTACATGATCAGATACTACAACTGCAAAAACTGTAGTTGTGTTCTTAAATTGTCTTTCAATCTTGACTTTCCTTTGTATCTTCTGACTAGTGGCTCTAGTTTTGCTAAGACAGGGAAGTTGCTAAGACTCTTCCATTTAAAATAGTTGGAAAATACAATATCAGAAGTTCTACATTGCAGTTCCCAAGATGAAAACAGCAGGGAGCACATACAGTGCATTTGTCTTGTAAGAAAATATAGTCAGTCAGCAAGACTTTTAAGAATATTTCCTCTAACTTTTTGGGATTTAGAGGGTGTTCATGAAAATGTTTGCGGAGGGGGGAATGAAAGTTGCGTTTTTGTGCCTATTTATTGAAGGAATTCTTCAGCTGCTGAACATATGCAAGTGTTGTTTTTTGTGTTTTTGTTGGTTTTAATGTTAGTGAATGATTAGTTTGTCAGGTAACGGTATAATCAGTTGTCATATTTTTTTCTCAGAACCAGGAGAGGCACCCAATAATTCCCCTAGTATACTAGCTATGCTAGAAACGTTGCAAAATGCACCTCATCTGGAAGTGCACAAGGACATGATCAGATGGATATTGAAGGTAAATCTATTTTATGTAACTGCAGAAAATCATGGAAAGAAGATTTTTGAAACTTCTGTAATTATATTGTGATTTCCTAATTTCCCGTGTTGATTTGTTGTGCCTACTTTTTTCCTCTGGAATCCAACACTGCTCGTTGTCTGGACAGTGTTATAGTATACACAGTTACATTCATCTGTCACAAACAAATTAAGTGTTGTTGGTTTTCTTTTCTTACAGACTTTTAATACTATTAAGAAACTAAGAGAAAGCTCTTCTACGAGTCCTGTGGCCGAGACAGAAGGAAATGTTATGGAGGAGGTAAAAGCAAGCTGTAACAATTAGCTGATCTGGGACACATCTGGGTTGTGACTAGCAAAGGACTGTATTTCTGACTGCAGCTCTATATCGAGAATGGAAAACATCAGTGATTTCTGAAATTCTGTCTCACAGCTTATAGATCAAACCCATTTGTTTGGAAGACGTATTGGGAGAGTCCCTGGACTATTTTTCTTTGCTTTATATATTGTAGTCTCCAAATCTTTGGCAAGTTTACTGCTTAGAACTGTTTGTAGTACTGATCATGGCATTTAATGATTCTGCTCTTCCCATAATTTCAGACTCCTTGGGAAGATGTTAAAAGAAATGGTATTTACCATGCAGGTCATTCCAGATAAACTCTGCTGATTCATTTATCTCGACATGACATTCTAGATACTACACGAAGACCTTGGAGCACCATAGTACGTTTAGGAATACACCTAACATGGAGGAAGAGCAGCACTAGAGACCTGTCACTTACCTTTTTATCTTTTAGCATTCATAAGGGAAGACAAGTACAAAATACAGTTAAAGGTTGAGGTGGAGAAGGTCCCCTTCTGGATCTGCAGTTCTACCTGTATTGAACATGAGCTAAAGAAAAGAGGGCACAAAATAACTTTTTGTTAGACTTTTAATTTGTCTTTTGATGAGGCTCTCATTGTTTGGAAGTTAGTACTAGTTACGCAGAGCAGTAGCTAAAACAAATTGTCTGTTCCAACGAGATTTTAAAAATGACTGAGTGAACAATACAATTTCAGAGTTCACGTGATAAAGACAAAGCTGAAAGGAAGCGAAAAGCTGAGATTGCCAGATTGCGCAGGGAAAAGATCATGGCCCAGATGTCTGAGATGCAACGACACTTCATTAATGAAAACAAAGAACTCTTTCAGCAAACTTTGGAGGAGCTAGATACTTCAACCTCCGGAGTACATGAAAATAGGTAAAGCAATCTCATTTAAATTTTTCTCCTTTAACCTTTACATCAGATTGTCCTATTGTTACCACTTTAAAAAGCACCTTTTTTTGGGTCTTAATGGAAAACGATTCATAAGGGTTTTTTGACACCAAAAAAGCAGCAGCAAATGGAATTCTTTCCTCCTGCTTTCTGTCAAGATGGTGGGGTAAATATTGATTCCTTGCTCGTCCCGTCCTCATAGTGCTCAACATAAACAGGCAAATAATTTTTTATATAGAATCGTCCATTAAAATTTAATAATACTGAAGAGACTATGCTGTTAAACATAGTAATTTGGAAGTAACTCATTATATGTCTATTGAGGGTCTGGAAGAAAATCTGCTTGTAGCTGGAAATACGACTTGAATCTAATGGTTTTGTGTGGAAATGGAGAGTGTTTTCAGAATTTCTGTCAGGCACTTAATGGATGTTGATGGTGAAGGGTTGCAGATGCAGTTTCTATGTTAAACTGGAGTGGGTAATATTATTGTGAGGCCACTATTGGGAAAGTATGAATTTTTTCTGGAAAGTATGTTCTATTTCTGGAGAGATAGGAATTGTTGTATAAATGCCAAAACTATCAGAAAGCATTTATCATAAAGCTTAAAAAGCTCATTAATCCTATTTAAATAATGATCTGATTTGTAATGTTTTTCAAATAATTTGCTCACTAGTGTTCTTTGGATATTCTAGCCCTGTAATTTCAGATGCAAAACTCACAGCCTTGGGACCAGAGCAAACTAGAGTAGCTGAACACAGACAGGTTGTTATGTGTATATTGTGTCAGGAGGAGCAAGAAGTTAAAGTGGACAGCAGGGCTATGGTCTTGGCAGCGTTCATTCAGAGATCAACTGTGTTGTCTAAAAATAGAAGCAAAATTATAACAGACCCTGGTAAGTAGTGTTCATAGTTGTTTTTAATATTAGTGAATGTCGGAGTCACTGTAACAACTGCATGCTTTCTTTTCAGACCATGATGTTACCTTGTTTTAACTGTATAATTGTGAATTACTTCATTGTTATCAGTGACAAAACTCCCATGTTTTTGGTGAGGTAGAATTGTGTGTTCTAAGTAATGTGAAATCACTGCAAAGCGTTATCTAAATGTTCTGCCAGCCATTTATGACAAATTATTTGTAACTATTAAAAAACATTTAAAATCAGAAGTCTTTGTTCTTAAACTATTCCTTTAACGTTAGAGAAAGAGGAGGTGTTGACTTAGTGCTGTAAAAGCACGAGATACATATTTCCTTCCTCTCAGTTATATGATCTGAAATGTCTCTTAGCAATAATAAAAAATGCTTGGATTTGGGTACCTTTGTGAAACAGATCACAAGGGTCAATGGCATTGTTACAGAGATTTTCCTGGATTCTGTATATGGAAACACATAGCAGATTTCTGCCACTGAATCATTTTGCACTGTCACTCTGAGGATTAATGTTCTTAGATTCATGGTTTAATGGTACTGAACCACCACAACTGTAGGTAGATCTTGGGGACTTTTACTAGGGCCCAGCACCTCCAAAAGCTTGGTTTGAAGTCTAAGTACAGTACAGATGCTCAAAACAAAATGATGTCGTACTTGTAAGTTATCTTAATAGCTTAAGTTGTTGTGGGTTACTAATATGTTCCATGCGTCATCAAATGAGTTGTGATAAAGTTTAATAACAGCAGGAATGTGGTGACATTTATTTGCAGCTAAGTCTTTTGATAAATGTTTATTTCAAAGATGTTTTGTTTTATTTTAAATACAGAAAAGTATGACCCGTTATTCATGCACCCAGATCTGTCATGTGGAACACACACGGGTAGCTGTGGACATATTATGCATGCTCATTGTTGGCAAAGGTAAAAAGCTGCATTTAAGTGTTTTGACCGAACAGCACGTCATGCCATCGGTTTGCCTAATGGCATTAATTTTAATGGCAAAATTACTACTATGTAGTAAATTTGAAAAGGAATGTCATTAAGAGATTAAAACAGCTTTCTGCTGTGGAAAAAAAAAAGGTAGAAATCATTATAATAAATACTGTAAACGTGTTCAAAGTAATTTTCTTTTACTATCTGTCGTCTCAGTAAAGAAGAATCCAAAGCCACACGTGGCAGCTTTTATTCCCTTAGGTTGTGTATCCCTATGCATAATCCTTTATGGTGCACATCTGTCTGAACACTGAAGCTCAGGGGTTTTTTGGTTTTTGTTTTTGGGTTTTTTTTTTGTTTTTTTTTGGATCATAGAGTCCAACCGTTAATAATAGACATGTTCCTGTTTCTTGTGCTCTTCACTCAAGTTTTAAACGGCAGTGTCTCCCTTGCACTCTTAATTCCTCCATCATGTTTAATTTGAAGTAGAAACATCTGTGACCTAGTTGAAGTTAATCTTCAACATAAACTCTATTTTATCCTTATTTTTTTTGTAAAACCTTTTTCAGTTATTTTGACTCTGAGTTTTTGGAGGACGGTAAACATGCTTAGTGCTATATGGTGCCAATGCCCTGTGACAAACACAAACCATTCAAGCCTGTGGCTTTGATTAGGCCTGTGCTATGGTCCTTGCCATGGCTCCTGAAGTGCCTGGTTTCAAATTCTGCCTTGCGTGTGAAGACTG
The DNA here is from genome assembly GCA_013400035.1 of Rynchops niger. Classification (NCBI taxonomy): domain Eukaryota; kingdom Metazoa; phylum Chordata; class Aves; order Charadriiformes; family Laridae; genus Rynchops; species Rynchops niger. Next base: position 38,242 of record VXBH01001037.1, read on the forward strand.
TTGGGAGCTCCCAGAGATTCCGTGGCTGTAACTGTGTGGTGATCCTAGTCACCTTTCATTTGTGGTCTTTGATATCACTGCTCACTGAAGATGCGTTCTTCATCTTCTTGTGTAGCTCAGGTACAGTCCTCTGTGGTTGCCATTAACTCCTGGAAATGTCCTTACGTGTCTGTATTCAGACCTTTTTTGGGCCATTGTCGGGCACCCTCTAAACCATTCCAGTGGCTTCTGGAATCGCAGTTACGTTTAGCAAAGCAGTGAATTCCGTTACTTTTGGATACAGGATTCAGACATCAGCCACCATTTTTTCCCCGTTTCTGCTCAGTTGTGGTCTGTAATGGAATATGCACATGGATAACGCTCATGGCACTTCCCTTAAAATTTTATGTAAAACTTAAGGATTTTATTTTTTTAAATCCTTCAACAATCTCTCTACCTCTTGTCCTCACCCTTTTTTTCCCTAAATAGAAATTGCTAAAGTTCAGACTTAAACGTGATTCTAACAGCCCAGTGAACTTCAGCACTTAAGGGAATTTTGGCTGCCAAAAACTGGGGATAGCCTGCAGTTAGTAATTCTTTATCAGTCAGAGGGTAGAGCTTTTTGCTTCAGATAATTCTTTTATCTATATTTGGGAAAAGGCAAGACTGTGTCTTCATGAGAATTTATTAATGTATATGTTAAAATCATGTTTTAATAATTTGCCACTAATATCTTGCTCTTCTCTAAAGGTATTTTGATGCTGTCCAAGCGAAAGAGCAACGAAGACAACAAAGATTACGAGTACACACAAGTTATGATGTAGAAAATGGTGAATTCCTTTGCCCGCTTTGTGAATGCTTAAGCAACACTGTTATTCCTCTGCTTCCTCCGCCAAGAGTTTTGTTTAACAGGTCTGTTTGCCTTATATGTGTCCTCAATAAAGGTAAAACACAAAATCCCAAACAAGCCACACCCCCAAACCCCCTTTCAAGATGTTTATTGTCTTCTGTTTTGATAACGTCAAATGGATTGCTTGCCTGCTTATTTGGGCTGATGGACCTTCCTTGGTTATTGTATAGCGTGAAATTTTAGAGTGTGAAAGGACAGTAAAGTCTGCAGGAAAAGGACTGAAGATAGAGAAATATCTGGGCAACAAAGAAAGAGCCTGTTGAGACACAGGAGAATATGGACTGTCTATGAAATACTGAATCTATATGTAGTTTGTTCTTAACTAACGTGTGTATTCTGTTTATATATATTTTTGGACAGGTTAGACTTTTCAGGCCAACCAAACCTAGTTCAGTGGATCAAAACAATATCCCAACAGATAAAAGCACTGTATTTACTTCGAAATGAAGATGGTGCAAGTAAGTCTGAAGAAATGTGTATATTTGTATGTGGAAATCATAGAATCGTTTAGCTTGGAAAAGACCCTTAAGATCATAGAGTCCAACCGTTAATCTAGCACTACTGAGTCCACCACTAAACCGTGTCCCTAAGCACCACATCTACACATCTTTTAAATACCTCCAGGGATGGTGACTCAACCACTTCCTGGGCAGCCTGTTCCAATGCTTGTCAACCCTTTTGGTAAAGAAATTTTTCCTAATATCCAATCTAACCCACCCTGGCACAACTTGAAGACGTTTCCTCTCATCCTATCACTTGTTACTTGGGAGAACAGACACGCCCACCTCGTTGCAACCTCCTTTTTCACGTAGTAGAGAGCGATAAGATCTCCCCTCATCCTCCTTTTCTCCAAACTAAACAACCCCAGTTCATGAAAAAGACCAACTATTATGGTCTTACCACAGTACACTTGAGAGATGGTGGCAAAAATGGCAAGAGTAGCTTGGAATTTCAGTTTCTGGTGATGTGTTCCTGCACCTTTTTATGATGTAAAAATTATGTATAGGTGAAAAATGGGTATTTTATTACTTCTTGTTTCTACAGGCAATTCTGCTAATTCAGAAAAAATGGATCAGCTGCAATTACCTGAAGGATTTAGACCAGATTTCAAACCGAAGTATGTATTTACATCTTAAGGAATCATTAAAACTTCATCATTAAATGGTAACATGAAGATAGAATGTGACTTCTGTGCTATAAGATCTCATTAATTAAGGCAAAAATATGGATTTTGCCTTAATTAGAAAAGTTGATCCTATTATGATGACTGTATTGAAGTCCAACCCACAAGTAGTAAATAATGCAGTAGAATTTCAGAGGCGAATGTGATGCATGGATGTGCAGAGATGATGCTGCTGTTGGATACATTTCAGCATCAGGATTAAGCTTTCTTTCCCCATTTACTTGTAACTGGATGAAGGACTCACCGTTGTAGCTCAGCACTACAATTAAAACATCAAGGACGACTACGGAATGCAGTGTAGGTTAATATGTAATTTCAGCTACTATGTTGTGTTTGTATTCAAGACTACCCCTTCTTCACTTGAGGAGAAACTAATGAAATTCATTACATGATACAGACATTTATCTGCCAACTGCGCACAGAAATGCAAGATGCCTATCCCAACTGATGACACTTTTCCATCAGTCACGTGCAATTCTTTTAATTTAGTCTTAACTGTATTATGTTTGAAGACTGGATATTCTTAACGCTAAAAAATGAGATTGGTTCCAATCACATAATGAAAACATAATTGGGAGTGTATCTGTCACAGAAAAGAGGTTACAGAATACCAGATCCAAAGGAGGATACTGGAATTCTCACTTAAATTTTTAAAATCCAGGTGTTCAACTATAGGGTTGGATACTTGTGATTAAAAGTACTGTGCTGCCAGTGGAGAAAAAACTGAATTAGTAATATTGTTTTCTTTGTTTCAGGAATCCTTATTCTGAGAGCATAAAAGAGATGTTGACAACTTTTGGTACAGCAACATACAAAGTAGGCTTGAAGGTTCATCCAAATGAAGAAGATCCACGTGTACCTATAATGTGCTGGGGAAGCTGTGCTTACACGATACAGACTATAGGTACTAATGTATTCATTTTGCTCCTTTTTGTGTGAATTTCAGAATTTAGTTAAATTCACGGCATTGAAATTTTTTTTTTTTTTCCAGAACGAATTTTAGCTGATGAAGATAAACCATTATTTGGTCATTTACCTTGTCGACAGGTAAGGACCAAATAGCAGTTCCTCTCTGAATGAGCCGAAAAAGAGGGAATTCTGCTTCTTTAATGCAAAATATCTAAATTTTAAGTTACAGTTATTTGATAGTTTTATTTGTTGAATCCTACTGTGTAGTCAATCAGTATCTGATTATTAATCTATGTAAAAATATTTTTTCTTTTTCTATAAACGTGTACTTTAAGAACAGGGTTTCTCATGGTAACAGTCAAAATAAGAACGCTGAATGGAACTTGTATATTTGCATAAACATAGGTATCATTGTTATATACTTAAACACTCAAAACTGCTTCCATACACTCCAGCTGAGGGGCCTGAAAAGAATGCTGTAAGTCAAAAGATGTTTTCATATTGAGGAACTTGAACTGGGACAGTTTCTCTTTTTCTTTGTTTTGAAAGGATGACTGCCTTACATCATTAACAAGATTTGCATCAGCTCACTGGACAGTCTCATCTCTTTCGGCAGTACAGGGTCACTTTTGTACTCTCTTAGCATGTAAGTTCACCACCCTATTCTGTTTTTAACAAAGATGCAGATGTAGAAAGATGCTTACAGAATGATTGTAAGTCTTGATTATAAGAAGATTGTTTTACGTAGTGGATTTAAGTAATAGACCAAGAGCTAGTATTTTCCCATGTATACCTATATATGTTTGATTGTACCATGGGAAAAACCCAAGATGTTTACTTTGCTCTGCAGTTCCGAGATAGATTTCAAGAGAAGCATGGGTATCTTGCTGTGAAGGAGTTCTGTTGATTTTTCCAATTTTATAAAGCTGCTTATATTGCTGCTTTTAGGAATGTACCTAGAGCAAAGGAGAACGAAGCATGGTCTTTCCATGCTTCCAAAGAAAAGTGATATGCTGGAACTTTAAAGAGGAGGAAACTAAGTTTACTACAGTATTGAAAGGAAATAGCATATTTGCAAAAGTCTGTGTTACATTTGCAGACTTCCCTGCCTTTGAAAAGTAGGATCTGTGGTAAGGCAGGCCTGATTATGTAATGTCATATATTAGTTGAGAATTTTAATGAGAACAGTCAAAATGTTCCAAGCTTGGAGCGTTTTTAGACACAGGTGAAAAGTCTGAAGTTCAGCCTAATGCAGTAATTACCCATGAGGGGTACTATTCTGAAAGGGTATTATAAAATGTGGGATAGTTTTAATATTTACAGTCAGTAGCACAGGGAAACTTTTAAAATGCATTCATATACTGAAATTACTAGTAGAATTGATACCAACTACTTCAGCAAACAGTTGGCAGCTTTATGGGGGAGAATTTCATTAACATCAGTTCGTAGCAGTAATGACTGGGCTGATTTCTATGTGAAGCAGAAGAGAAAATGTTGCTAGATATAGAATCACAGAATGTGTTGGGTTGGAAGGGACCTTTAAAGGTCACCTAGTCCAACCCCCCTGCAGTAAGCAGGGACATCTTCCACTAGATCAGGTTGCTCAGAGCCTCATCAAGCCTGGCCTTGAATGTCTCCAGGGATGGGGCCTCCACCACCCCTCTGGGCAACCTGTTCCAGTGTCTCACCACCCTCCTTGTGAAGAACTTCATCCTAACGTCTAATCTAAACCTACCCTGCTCTAGTTTAAAACCGTTGCCCCTTGTCCTGTCGCTACATGCCCTTGCAAACAGCCCCTCCCCATCTCTCCTGTAGGCCCCCTTCAGGTACTGGAAGGCTGTTATAAGGTCTCCCTGGAGCCTTCTCTTCTCCAGGCTGAACAACCCCAACTCTCTCAGCCTGTCTATTGTCTGTATTTGGCTGGAGCTTTGTAGTATACGGTGTCCTGCATGCTTTGCATTTTCTTGAAAACTGGAACGAATGTTTCTTCAAAGCTCTTCCCTCCACCTGACAGAAGCAACTGTACTGCTTTTATTTTTATGAAGCAAAAGTGTTTGCTATTTAATTTTATTTTTCAAGGCTAGGAATAAGGAAAATTATTAACCTTTGTTCTGTCAGTATTCTATTAACTATTTATACATAAAGATAACTTACTCAATAAAAGTTTGGTTTTGGAAGTCCCTTGTTCTAGTCACGTTTTTGATAGAAGCATTGTTTAGGCTTTTGAGTTGAGTTCTGTGGCTATATGCTTACAAAAGTAAAATTATTTGAAATCTGAGTGGTGGTGAAATGTTTGCTAATAGAAATAGCTTCAAAATGTCACAGATCTTCAGCTGTTAATTTTCTAGCCAGCAATGCAGCAGTCTTCAACTGAAATATTTTTAGGTTATTTTGATAAGACTATTTTTTACCATAGTAGTGTTTTTAAACTTGGCAGCTTAATGCTTATAGCTACATTGTAAAACTTTTCATAGCTGCAGTTCGAACTCTTTTATTGTAAATCAGATTTTACTGCTTGGAGTAAAGAAGTTTGCAGCTGTTCCTTGATTCTTGTTTTAAATAGATTGTCACACTTTCAAGACACTTTATTTATGTTGTCTTTTAGATGGAGTTTACTCCATTACTTGGAATTTATTAAGTGCGTGAATTTCTGTTGACAGGTGGAGTGCTTTGGTTAATACTTTGTGGTTACTGTGAATACTACAGAGATAGAGAGACCAATACCTAGCTCTTTCTTAATTAGAGAGAAGATAATGAATTTAAGAGACTCTTTAGCAGTACATTTTTGAGTCCATAAGGCAAGTGAGTTACATGAGGCAAGTTTAGGGATCCTTGTAAAGCTAAGCGAATTGCAAAAGTTTCATTCAAACAGCCGTCCAACAGCCAACAATTAGTGTCTCTGTTTAGTCACTACTGTTTGAGCTTATTTCTGCGTCAGAGCTTGAGATACTATTTCATTTTATCTCCTACTGAAAACGTAAGCAATGACAGGAAGTCACTATGGGAGTAGTGAATGGCAGCACTTGACTTTGTTAATAGTTACTTTGGGTTTGTTTCATTTCAATAGAGTATGGTCAAGTAGGCAAGAGTTTTTTTCCAATAATGTTGAACAGCTCTTGAATTCACATCTTTCTGGCCAAAACAGGTACATTTGTATTTTAAGTCCTTTAAGCATATAANTTTTTAGTATTTTTTCACTACTTAATACAATTTGAAGACTTTTTTTGTTGCAAGTATTCTTATCTATAAATAGAAAAGGGGTAAAATGAGGTAGAATGTATACTTGTTGGATGTTAAGAAAAAACCCAAACAGTACTCTCCCCAAAAAAACCACCACCCAACAACAACCA
>VXBH01001037.1:45222-89115 GCA_013400035.1 Rynchops niger
CACCCCCTCCCCCCAAAACAAACAGACCCCCAAAAAATCCTGATAGTTAATCATTGTTCCCTTAAATAATGGCTGAATAATTAGCTTTAGAATTAGCAAGGTAGGCTGCCTTCAAAGGGTGTAGTTGCAGCATGAGCAGAGAAAATGGGAAGATTGAAAAAGAAAAGGAATATACCAGCTTTCTTGTTTTCTTTTACAGGTAAGCTTGGTGCTCTCTTTCCCTGCCATGCATTGTCAGGATTTTTCAGGGGTTAGTCTTGGCACTGGAGATCTTCACCTGTTTCATCTTGTCACTATGGCACACATAATACAAATTTTACTTACCTCATCAACAGGTAATGCCATTTTCTTTCAACTTTTATTGAAATAATACCTCAAATCTGTACTTGGAAAACACTTAAGATGCTGGTGGCAAATGTATGTAGTTTACAGTGGCAAAATAAAATTGCTGGTGCTCTCTCTTTCAGCCTATAGAAAGTATTGATGAATTGTACTTACAAAAGTTCAGTCTTTAGTCCTTTTTGCTTAACACTTGAGGATTTTTTTGGAACATAGCTAGTCGTGAATCCTAGCTTTCCAGCTAATGTAGCAGTGCCTTGGAAGTGTTTATTGCAGAGACTTGGCTTACGCGTTGCATGATGAATAAGTTGCAGTTAGTGAAGTAAGGAATCAATGTATCTTCTGGCAAGAGGAACTGGATAAGGTGTAGTATGCCAAAAGCAAAGAACTCCAAGCAAGGATGTTAAGAAACCCAGCCAATCAAACAAGTAAACACAACACCTCTCTAGAGTTGACAGTAGCATAAACTTACCACATAGGATGTGTAGCACAAAACTTTTTTTCCAGTGCATCATAGTGTAGTACAGTGGAATGCTTCACTTAGTTGTGGCCTTTTCCTCAAAACTTGAAAAATTACATTCTTGCTGTGTAAACATGTATATATGAAATAACTTGCTTTTTATTTCTTTCTTCTTCAGAAGAGAATGGCATGGATCAAGAAAACACTAACAGTGAAGAGGAAGTAGCTGTGCTTACACTGTATAAATTTCTTTGCCAGTGTACAGGAAGGTAAAAGGATGATCTTTTGATAAAATTCTATAATATTTTCTCCCTTTTGGACCCGACACTATCTACTGACTGAATTCTATATACTAATGCTATCAAAGATGAGAATTTTAACTTGGGAACTGCATCTTGTTTTTTATCTGCGACTTCTAGATAGAATTTTCAAGTCACTCTTCCTATAAATTCCTGTGGTTTTGTGCTCATAAAGATTATGCTCTGGGAAGAATTTTTTTTAGTCAGTTTGTAGATGTGTAGAATCTGGAATTGGCAGTGTCTGAGTACAGAAAACTTGTTAGGATCTGAAATGCCTATGCAAAATTTTCTTTAATTTACTGTCCCAGTTGCTTACATTTTTATGAATCTCTATTTCATTGTTTTTCTTGGAATTAGCTTTGCAGTAAACACTTTGCATAATGCTTGTTTCAACTGAAGTTAGTAATTTAATATGAAGTATGACTGAAGACTTACTAAATAGACTCGGACTGAAATGACTCAATAAAAGCAAATGTTTTTTAATGTGTTTTCTTAAGTGCCTTGAAAGAAATTTCCTCAGGCTGGCACCTGTGGAGGAATCTAAAAGCTGGAATCATGCCTTTCCTGAGATGTTCTGCTTTGTTTTTCCATTACTTAAATGGAGTCCCAGCACCCTCAGAATTGCAAGGTACTGTCTGCTTTGTATTAAATCAGCTTTTCCAAAGATACAAACATTTAAACCGTCTCTCTTTTCTGAAGAAGCTGAATGAATGAATGTGGGTTTGTTACCAGTGCAGAATCATATCTGCATAATGCAAAAGGGAAAAAAAAAAGGAAAGAATAAATTTTTTTCTTTTTTGAAAATGTATTTTTTAATATCGAGGCCAATGCTGTTCTGCATCACTTAAAACAGAAACTGATGCTCTTCTGTTAAAAAGTGAAATATTGATTATTTTAAATCTATTGATTACTGTTTTCAAATGAGACGTGGCTTGCATTGATTTCATTCAAGTCAGCATCTGCTAATAATTAAAATCTCCAAATACATCCCAAAGGATCAATGTTATTAACATACTTTACTGTCCTCCATATGTGGTGTATGTAGGGACTGAATGTAATTCTGAAGATACTACTTATAAGGAGGCTCACATTGCTTCAGGATTCCCGTGTTTAAAATAAAGCATCATACGTGGTGCTGAGCTGATAGGAGAATGGCTACAGAACTTGTAGAACGTTTCTTTGAGATACAGCTTCTTTACAAATTGTATTTAAAATGTGAATTATTTTCATTTAACAATAGCAATGCTTAAGGATTTGGGGGGAAAAAAAGAAACTCTATTTCTGAACTTTGATTTTTCTGTAACAAGGTTTCTCAAGTTTGTATTCTGGACCAGTAGTGACCGCTTGAGTTATTTTTACAGATACTCTGTAAAGATGAGGTGCAAAGTGCAATTGTACTTCCATGGTAGGTCCATGGCCTTTAGAGAGCTGGTTGTAGGAGAGCGGAAAAGGAAGGCTTTGCTTCACTTTGTTACAGTCCTCGAGTCCCAGGTGCTTGGATTGCCATGCAGGTCCCCACCACCAAAGGGGTGGCCATGGCATTGGGTGTTTTGCTTTCCCTTCCTGCTCCCCTGCCCCAGGAGCCACCGATCCCACAACTGGCCCATATTGTTCTTCTCTGGCGGTTTTACTGGGGATTGCAAAACAGCAATCACTTGTCCATGAGAGGGAAGTGAGCACAGCTTTTATTGTAATTCTTTTCACTCCTTTATTCAGGAGCAAAAGAGGCAGTACCACAGAAGAGCTACCTGGTACTCTTCATCCTGAGGGTTGGGATATCAGAAGCCCAGGGAGTCAAACCAATAGATGTAGTATGAATATGGCAGCCTGGCAGTTGTCGCCTACATAATATTTTAATAGAGTTGGCATTGCAGGCATTTATATTTGCAATTTCTGTATTTCTGAGGCTGCGGTATACTGCCTGTCACTGACCGCCTGTCTTGGTTTGTGTTATGGACTCCAAGGAGCACAAAATAGCCACCTAATGGACGACACTAAAACAAAAGCATGCCAAGTTGTAAAGGCCATTGAACTCTTGTTGTGGTTCTTCTATGACTAGGCTTAAAACATGCTTAGAGGGGAAGTTTGAGCAAAGTTGCTTCTCGTTACTGGCAGTTTTCTAACATAGCTGTCTGATGCCTTTAATAGCATTTTTATACTTCATACCACATTTTGGGTGTGGAGGAATACAGCTTAAAAAATACAAATAGCTGTCCCATTTAGGGCTGTATTTCATTTATTATAGTTAATGTCATTTTAAAAAAATGCAGTTATGAGAATTTTACTTTTTTTTTTTTACAGTAAATGGAACAAACCAGTTTGAACACTTATGTAGCTATCTTTCCTTGCCAAACAACCTCACTTGCCTTTTTCAAGAAAATAGTGAGATTCTGAACACATTAATAGAAAGGTAAGCCATGTTTTTAACCTTAGTTTAAATATAATAAAGAATTCTGCACAAGATAGCAATGTAAATATCCTCCCAGGAGTACATATATGGAAATAAATAGTAGACTTTGAAGAAAAGCATTTGTGAAAGCAGTGTTCTGAAAGAAATAATTTTGGTTGTAGAGATTATTGAATAGATGTACTTTGGAATTTTTACTTAATTGTTTTTGGAAAGTATAGTCCATTGAAGTTAAAAGCCAATTTTTTTTCTTTCTTGTAGTTGGTGTAGTAACAGTGAAGTGAAAAGGTATCTCGAAGGCAAGAGACATGCTATCAGGTAAACATGGAGAATTTTTAAGCAGAGACAGGGGAGAAACTTTAATGTTGTAGTTTTCTCTGAATATTTATTTTAAAGGATGTCTGTAATAACATAGTATCAGTTCTGCTTTATTGAATGACAAAAATATTAGTGGATAAGCATAGATTTTTGGAATTTTGTGAGAAAAGTGAAATATTGCTTAAATTAGTAGATTTCAAAGGCAAATTTTAATATTATAACTTTATTTAGACTGATCTGCAGTAGTCAGAGGCCATAACATTTCTTCTCATGTTTCCTATGGTAGATTTGTACCTTCTGATTCAAAAGGTATGCTGTTGCTAAAAGACACATATAATCCTTGTTTAAAAATACCAGGCATTGAAGAGCTTTTTAAAGAATCCTAATTCTTCAGTGAAATCAACACCGAGTCAATTGCTAAAAAGAAAATTTGCTTTTCATACATTTCTGTGTGCCAAGCAATTGAATTCAAAACACATTTAATGCCTAGTAGGCATAGAAAAGCATTTAGAGTGTTTTTCTTTATGAAAGCTGGGTAAAAACAGTGATTATCAATTACCCAAATAATTATAAATTAATGTGAGGTTCACAGTGCTGTCATTAAAAATATATCCCTGCATTTTAATCTCAGTCAATCTTTCAACATTGCACATACACTAAGGCTAAGTGACAAAAATAAAAATTAATCACTTCATCTGTTAAATGCCAGGCCATTAACAGAATATCTCATAGAGTAAGAATACTTTGATTGCACAATTGATTTTTTGTTATGTGCAATTGTTGGGACTTTTTTCCATGTGTTCCTTTTGCTGATTCATACCTGTTCATCCCAAGATTATGTCTAACTTGACAGGGATTTTTTTTTCCCTCTCAGCATGTTCTTGTACAATGCTTCTCTTACAAACCTCTATTTACATTTCACAGACTAATTTGTATTATTCCTAGAGTTGAAGATTTTCAAAATGTAGCATGTAGCATCTGCAAAAAAAATAAGCTTTAACTGTTACTTCTAAAGATATAAATACTTGATATTAAACAGGTCCTCTTCATTGCATTAATATTTCATTCTCTTCAGGATACAAGTTCTCTGAACTTGAGTGTCAGACTATTTTCCATATAGTAGAAGAGAAGAGGAAAACTTTAAAAATTGAATTATTCACAGATGCTGTATAGATGAGTTAGAAAAAACATGAATGAGTTTGAAATCACTGTATTATTCATTGAAATATGAGTGGTTAATTTGATTGCTTTATTCTAGCTATGCAAGAGAATCCAACAAATTGATAGACCTTCCGGATGACTACAGCTGCCTCATTAACCAAGCATCCAATTTCTCGTAAGTTGTATGCAGTTAGTGAGTAAAGTCTCCTTCTGGTGAACTGTGAAACCTCTAACCTGAAAGTCTCAGGAAGATATTTGTAGAATCATAAAGTTAATATTGACTTTGCACACATTGACTGTGCTCTCTTCCAGCAAAACCGGTGTATTTCAGTGAAACAGAAATTGCAGGGATCGGTATAACTGTTAACTGTGTAGATGTTCAAAAGTACTTTTGAATCTTTTTGCCATATAGAGTTAATATATACAATGGATTATTTTTTTTTTTTTTTTGCTTAACAAAAGGTGTCCGAAATCAGGTGGTGATAAAAGCAGAGCCCCAACATTGTGCCTTGTGTGTGGGACCATGCTGTGTTCTCAGAGTTATTGTTGTCAGACCGAATTAGAAGGAGAAGATGTTGGAGCTTGTACTGCACATACGTACACCTGTGGCTCTGGAGTGGGCATATTCCTTAGGTAAGGAACTGAACACCTCTACTTGTATTGCTCGGTTAGATGGCGTGTGTGGACATGAAATGAATAGTTCTGTAAATGTGGTTGTAGGGGTGGTCTGTAAAGGCAGGAGTTTGCTAAATAGCAGGGCTGCCTGAAAACTAGAGTGTATTCCACTTCCTTGTACTTTGGTGTATAAGGTTCAGAGGTTGTTTCTTTGAAGGTAAGGTATCATGCAAAAATTGGAATTTCATTTTAAAGTGAATTGCTTTTTCTCTGTGAGTTTATTTCCACTCAAGTTTTACACAACAATGGAGGTAAATACCTTGATTTTGTAGTTGTTGCTGCTTCTGTTGAAAACATGCAAATTCATTTTAGTTGTCTTCCTGCATACAAGGAAAGGTTAGGTAATGTCTCTTTTCATTTTGGCAAAGATTGGTGAGAAGTCAAATTGTTTTATTTTCTTGTTGTGGTTATGTTGAATACTTTACACAGACTGGAAATAATATGACATGAAACTACATTGGTTTTAACTGCTACTGAGGAGTTATAACAGGAGGAGAACAAGATCTTCAGGTGTTTGGTTTTTTTTTAAAAGTACCTTTAAAAGTCTGTACGTGCAGGTTATACAGAATAAAAGTAGGTGAGAATTGGAAAAGCAGTGTCTATGAAAACATGAGAAACCCTTTTCTTAAAAATCTTCTCTGTGTTTCTCTCTAGAGTACGAGAATGTCAGGTGCTGTTTTTAGCTGGAAAAACAAAGGGCTGCTTTTATCCTCCTCCTTATCTCGATGACTATGGAGAGACAGACCAGGGACTCAGGTATATATTTTTAAAAGTATATCTTTTAAAGAGAGGAGTTCTAAAACTTATCTGTTTTGTACAATAAACTTTCTATGTTACCTTTTTATTTTAATTGTATAGGCAATACTATATTTTTTCCATTGCTGCTGCATCTAATATCTTCAAACATTTTAATGCTAATACGTGATTTTGAGTTAAAAATATTTAATGGAAGATCTTTCCCAGGTTACAAACAGTTGTCTTGAGATGTAAAAACTTAAATCTTTTTAGCATCTGTGAAGTTGCCTAGAAACTAAGGCTGAAAATTTTATTTGTATATAGTGCATTTATTTGTATAATCTGTGCTAATTTAATAGTGAGTGAAAATACTATTTTGTGATTTTATTCAGTGTGGTAGGTTTTTGTCTTAACCATCTCTGCTTCCTACGAGGATAATTAGGGGACTTAAATATTGTTAATGCGTGCTGCTTCCGAAACTGGTCCAAATCATAGAATATGAGCTGGTTCAGCATGGAAAGATTGCTGGAAACCTACATTCAGACTTCTGTGATCTGTACATGAGATTCCCAAAGGCTGGAGAGAACTGTTTGTTATGCAGCAGGGGTTGGGGACCAGACAAGATAGCATTCCAGTTTACTAACCAAAATATCTGTCTATCTGTTCTGAAAAGAGAGTAATGTTAAAGGGTTGTCTAAATATTTTGATTATTTTTTTAAAGAGTTATCTAATATTTAATATGTGCACCTGGGGGTTTGTGCTTAGTTGCAGTGTTTTATCCTTCTTAATAAGTTTTATCTCCTTTTCAGACGCGGGAATCCCTTACATCTGTGCAAAGAGCGATTTAAAAAGATTCAAAAACTCTGGCAGCAGCACAGTATCACAGAGGAAATTGGACACGCACAAGAAGCAAATCAAACACTAGTTGGCATTGATTGGCAGCATTTATAATGGTTATCTGCGGAATACTGGAACTTTATTAAGATTTTTGTAACTTGGTAAGCTTTTCAAAGGAGGGATTAGGGAAACAAAAGTCTGAGAAAAAAAAAAAAAACACCACACAAACCCAGTCCTGTTATTTAATCTTTGTTTTACAATGTATTTCAAAAAGATACCAGTTAACATTAATCAAGGAGACTTCTTTCTATGTAAGCAAGTTTTATTAGTCATATAATTTGCACTGTGCTTCCTTCACAGAAATGTCTTGGGTTATAAACCTGGGCAAATGAACTTGAGTTTTTGGAAAAAAAAAAAAAAAAAAAAAAAGAATGACTCTTTTTGGAAGTCTGACTATGATTTTTTTCTTATAAATTGCAAGAGAAAAAGACTGCTGAAACAGAAACTAGATAGAGCACAATTACGGATTGTGTTTTGCCCCTTGCTAATAATCTGAGCCGTTTTATTTATTATTCTGCATTTTAATACTTAAGCTGTGTGTACATGCAATGGAATGAAGTAAGGAAGCAAATAATGTAGCAAATGGATGTTTCTGTCGGCATCAGTGGATAATTCACTCTTTCACTTGGTGTATCTAAAACAATTTTGTCATTTGTACTCTTGCAGCTTTCTTGCTTCCGGTTGTTTTTTAACTAAAAAAAACCTAACACTAGCTTTACAAGTAAAATAATTTAATTTAAAGCTTTTTCCAGAGCATTGCACTCTTTAGAATTATGTAGTTTGTAATTTGAATTTAGCTGGGAAGCCCTTTCACTTTCAATTATGTGATTGGTTATTGGTATTCAAGGGTTGACAGTGTGCTTTAGAAGATATTTTAAGATAAAGACAATACGTAAAATGTCATGAAAGCTAACTTTGTTAATTTGCAGAAGCACAGAGGATATTTTCTTCACTTTTGTTAACAGTCCACTTGTAAGATGCAAATCCTATCTCCTTTTTGTTGCAGACAAACTGAATGGTTTCCTCTGGCTCTGAAGGGCCACAATCACACTGCCCACATTTTTGCATTGATTCATTTTTTTCTGTTGTCCCATCAAGTATATTTACTTTTTGGCTTGATTTAAAGCTCTGTAAAGATGTTTGCATATAGTATATTTTATAAATATATTCTATAACTGCGCAGATTTGCACTTGATATGAGGGTGCCTGAAGGCAGTGAGTTTTCTAGCTGTATGTAATTAGACCTCCAAGGTGTCTCTAAAAAGTGACATTATGCTTATTGACTTAAAATAAAATCCATTACCTTTATCTCTCCTATCTTCTGACAAATTAGTAAAATCTTAATTTACATAGTTCTGTTTCCTTAATAATCTGTGAGTCTTCTAGTTAAAAGTCTTACTTTCTGACTATGCCTTCAGCCCAGATAAGCAGTCCCTTTACTGTCTGCCATGTCTTCAGTTACACTCGGTCTGACTGAATCGTTTCTATTTTTACAGATTTAATGCTTCAGATAAATTTTGTATATTCATGGTGTACAGGACGGTTTTTCAAACATTCAGTAACAGTATTGAGTGAAGATGTGAAATATGAAATAAAGAAACTTGGCCAATGTTGATTTCCTTTTCTTAAAAACAGTACAGGCTACTTTTGTCTCTATTACCTGTTGTAGTTTTAGTCATTTATATATTGCTGTCACTTTTTACAGAGAGACATGCAGAAGTTGCAGGGGAAAGAAGGAAAAAAAAACCCCAGACAGACATTAATGCTTTATCTCTGCCTTCCCCTACTTAAGTTGGTTGATATATCAACAGTTTTCTGTGCACAGTACTTAAAAATCACACTTTTTTTTTTGGTGACTTTACTATTCCTTTGCAGAGAGTCTTGCTTCTTAAACTGTGTGCCACAGTTTCAAATACTGTGTAACTGCATTGAAAAACTCTCTTTTCCTGTAAGCATAGTATTAAAAAAATAATTTATGATACTGACAGATTTCTCTGTGCAAAGCAAAATATTGATAGCAAGAAGGATTTTTTTTTTTTTCTCTGGGATCAGAGTTGGAGACTGCAGAGTTGGAGACAGAGTTGAATAGGTTGGCAAAATTGTGACCACAAATAATTGCAAAGTATGCAATTTATCATTTTTTTGCAAGTTTAGTCATTCTTTACTCAAGACTTCTATTTTCTGATTTGGTTTGCATGTGTTTATATTAATGTAGAAATATTTATAACAGTGTTTCAGTGTGAGGGAAATAATAACTGTAATAAATTGGCTATAACTTTAATATTTGCGGATTGTGTGTACAATCTACAATGTACAACTTGTTTGGGGGGAGAAAAAAACAACAACAAAAACCTCACAAAATCCCCGAACTAGAAACCATCACAACAGAAAAAAAAAACCCAAAGCTGAAAACATCAAGTAAATTCTTTTGGTGTTGACCTTAAATAAGTAGATTTTAAACGTCGGTTTTCAAATCTTGCTGAGCTTGTTCCTTCAGGTGTGTCACCTTGTTAATCACAAGCTAAAAGAAATACCTGGATGTGCAACATCTGCAATTCCCCGGCTAAAAATGTAAGGTGATTATATTATTAGAGTCATTTGCTTCAGTCAGATAAACCTTTCTTGACCTCTACCAAAAAGTCTAATCATCTTTTTAAAGGATTGTAAATTATATTTTGTAAAGGGATGAGGGTTGAGGTTCACATCAGTAATGTTTTTTACTCTGTTCATACTTCAAGATAACACTTTGTACTCTCCCCAGTCTGCCGTAGGAGGCACCTCTAAATGAGCTTGCTTGGCATCTCATTTAAGTGCATTTTATTTTATGCTAAATGACTTGGTGTTTTGTTTAGAAGCTACATCACTGTGATCATTTTCTCTATGACCTGAACACGTAGAGGAAAAGCTGGATGCTCAACTTACTGTGAAAGTACCGTCAGCACAAAACCCCAGCTATTTTCCTTTCTGGAGAATTAAATTGCATGAGGGGAGTTGCATCTTAAATATCTTCACAGAAGAGTCCTGTTACAATGAACTGAGTCTGATTCCGTGATGCCCTGGACTCCCCTTCTCTCTTTTCTGGGAATTACCTTTGGCAAGAAGTAGTGTCTCTGTGTTTGCATCCCACTGTTGAGATTATTCATTATTGAGTTAAATATGACAGTATTAAGCAGTTTTGGCTTGAATATGAGCCCCTGAGGAATGCCACTTGTAACTGGTTGGTGTCCAGCTCTTCATTGCTGCCCTCTGAGCCTGAAAATCCAGCCAGGTATCTGTCTGCTTTGCAGAATAGTGTACATCTCCCCAATCTGGTTATGAGGATGTCCTCTGAAACCATATTGGGAGCTCTTCTAAAGTGAGACATTCACTGGGGTTTAACAGCAACTTTGATTTACTAAGAAGCAGAAGAGAAACAGGCCTTTAAACTAACCCAACAGTTGAATGATTTTGTGTATGACCAGGATAGGGAGCCTATCTCTGATAATAGTGAGAGATACCGGGTTGATCTTTGTGGTGTTTCTATGGGTTTTCTGATCTTCATATTTTCTTATTGCAGTCTGCGCTCTGGTGAGCCAGGAGTGTTGCCTGGCCGGTCCTGCATCTTAGTGGGAATGGGATGGTGCTCTTCATATCCTAACTGGCATTAAAGGAAAACTTTCTCAGGGAGGCGTCCACTTCTCTACCGTTAGCTGTTCAGTTCCTCGGCTCCTTATGGTGAACGTCCCAGAGTCCTACTGGACCCTACATGGGGAGAAGGTTGGAGACTTCATGGGAACAACACTGGGTGCAGTTATTATCAAGGTTTGCCTTCTGCAGGAATGCTTCCAGGCGCTCAAGGAATGACGACAGCTGGGGAGCCTGGCAACCACACTTTTGTGTAGGTCACCATCTGACTGTTCAGTTTCTCTGGGTACCTGGTTCAGGTTGTGTGTTACTGCTTCAACAGATCCTTGGTGGAAAGACACAGGGACAGACTCGCAGAAAGGTTGCTTACCAGTGATGGGAAGACTTACAGACAAGTTGTCTTTAGGGAAATGTCTCTTCTTACCATGAATTCCATTTTTTTTTTTTCTTTTTTTCTCATGGTATTTGAATAGAAGAATGGGAAGGAGTAGGGTTGGCTTCTCCTTTTGGGCTATGTTGAAGCAAAGGTGGGGAGAGTCCCACGGTAAGAACATTGCACACAGGTGTTGCTGAGGCAAAAAAGTCTCCACCATTTCAGTGCCTGATGAAAATCATCTTGGGGGGGGGCGGGGAATAGCATGTCTTTAATCCACAGTTGCTAATAACTTCTAGTTTCCAGTAACCGGCTCCAGCTTGTTGGGAGTGTCATTTCGTGGTTTGGGGAACCATCAGTGACTGATTGAAGGGCATTGCCATCAGGCTGGCACAACTAAGTGGAGTTGCCTGCTTGGCCGCTGGTGCTGCAGGCAGCTCTAGAGGGTGGAGGCATGTCCAGAAGGAGCTGGAGCCTCCCTGCCTCTCCTCCCATGCAGTTCGTGGGGTTTGCTGTGGTGGAAGTTTGAACTGTTGGGTAGGGGACAGTGAAGAGCTCTGTGTCAGGTGGGTGGCTGGGGATCGCAGGCTTGGCTGAGGCTCTGGGCCAGTCAGTGCTTGCCCCCAGGCCAGGCTCTGGGTGTTCATCCACTGGGAACCTCTCAGGCCTGACTGAAAGCCCCACGGAGCTGTGCTCTTCAGACTGATAGGCAGCTTTTTCCAGTAAGAGGGAAGAAGGGGTTTTATTATTATCTTTATTCCAAGGCTAATCACAGTCAGGAGAAATAGCAATTCCTGGTTCTGTTCTGGGACAGTCAGCTCTGTGTCCGATTGCTAATGCAGGTGTGACTCTTATGGAACTGTATTGAGCTAGTTTTGTCAATATTTTTACCTTCTGCTGCTCAATGCATATTGTGTTAAACGTCTTACAGGCTGATACAGAACATAAGCTACAGTAAAATAGTTCAGACGTTTACAAAGCAGAGGCTTGTGAATGTGACACGTTGAATGTGTGTTGTAGCCCTCTGATCATGTAGGGAGTGTTTGGATGCTGTTTAGTACACCGTAGCACCAGCTGGCTCTGAGAAGTGGCCAAGTATTAATGGTGATAGGGGGAAGCCGCATAGTAAAACATCCTCTTGCTTCAGCTCGAGACCTTATTCAAGGGGAAAGTGATTTTATTTAACTTGCAGTTCACTGTGCCCACCTGCACACTTACACCTACAGGCGCCAGGATGCGTGTGTCCAGGTGGCCTGGCCAGGACTGCTGTGTGCTACAGAGGACAGGAGCGGTGGCTCCCTGTGTACCGCAAACTGGCTTTTGGAAAGGTCTTTTGTACCCATTGGGATTCAGCAGTAACTGTGGTGCCATGTTTTGCCTCAGTATCCTACTTCACCCTTCGTAAATTTTAAGTTAGGCTTAAGTTAGGCCTGTTGTCTTTTCTTTCTTGTTTTGGGGTGTCTTGCCTAAAATACAGTAACGTGAAGAGGAGTGGCACACCTAACACACTATAACCTCATTTTCTCCCTCTTGTTACCAAAGAGTAGGTCTGCTTCTGAGAAGTCAACTGCACTGTGGCCTTTTGGAGCTCAGGCTTCCTCCTCTAGATGTAAAGAACACGTTTCTCAGCATCTAACTGCTTTATTGCCATCAGTCACATCCCTGTTTATCAATACATGCAGCTCTTCAAAGGCTTGCTCAAGTATTTCTTCTGCTGTTCCATACATGCACATTTCTATTCATACTTCATTTGTAGCAGTTTTAACTTTCCTTCTACGAATCTTTGTACCGAGTATAAAACCTGCTGTGCCTATTCTTATCTTGAGGCTGTAGCATATTCATCCTCTATTTTTTTTCCTGCTCTTCTGCCACCTTTCCCCCTCATGCAAACTTTAGATGCCCAAATCTTGTTATCGTTGTCTTGAAGCAGAGATTTGTCAAATGCTTCTCTTGAAGAAAACCAGAAGAGGGGAGAGCATGAGGTGTTTCCGCAGTGCACCAGCTGTAGGAGATAAGAAGTGGCAAATACTGATCTTCGTCTCCATGACAGCAGCGATTAAATGTTACTTTTTCTTCAGTTTGTGGAACATCTATTTTCAGTCTCTTTACAGACAGCATGAGCTTGGAGGTGTTGAGTTTTCCAGCTTGTCCTTTGTGTAGGCTCCCGGAAGGAAAGTCGGACTGGCTAGTGCGCCCCGGGCAGGGTGGGACAGCTGAGCTCAGGTTAATGATGGCGTCTGCAGACCACCGCGGGATCCTTTAGTGACTTATAAAACCAAGGTGTTGATTTGAAATCAGCCACGTGTTTGAGGAATAACGTGTGGAACCTCTTCCTGTACTTGCAGTACTCTCTACACATGGAGGATGCTACAGTGTGTTAATAAATTGGAGAAAAGGTTATATAAAAATAACGAAGGCAAGGAGATCAGCAATATGTTCCCTGATGTGATTCACTGATGTTCTCTACCTAGAGACGCCTGCATAGAGGGGTAGTGTTTGGTCCTCATACAGACAGCTCCGAGGAGCCTGCGTTTTCTTGCAATGATTGTATCGGAGTCTTTTGGAATGAATGTGCAATTCGGCACAAAGTACACTAGGCGAAGAAAAAAACTCTGCAGTAATTGTTGGAGAGCCTTTTAAGGCTGTTGAACTAGTCAGGCCATCTCATCTGTGTATCTGAAGTCTTTCCATGTAAGCTTTGGTAATTTCATGAAATGCTCCAGTAGCTGAAAGCTAAGAAGATTGCATGAACTCTGAAACGAAGTACTTCGCGTTGCATTTTCTTTTTCTCTGCTTTCAATGTAGGCTTTAAGCTCCCCTCTGCCTCTGCTATCAGCTTGAACAGGATGGCGATGAAAAGAAGAAGAAATTTTGAGTGTTTTTTTATATTTAATGGAGAGATAAATGCTATTTGATAGCAACGTGTGTGGCACTTGGAGCGTGCAGAAGCACACAGCTGGGAGGCTAGCGGGTAACTACTGTTAATAGCAACATATGCGAGATACTCAAATAAAACAGTGTGGGTAACATTTCAAATGGCTGGGCGTCGCGTCCGGAGGTGTCACGTCTGTCTAAGAGAGCAAACCCCAGTGCAAACGTGGTTGCTTCATTGCACTGGAGCGTAACACGTGCTGGGGGTGGGAAGCCCTGCTCCGGGCACGGCCAGCGAGGTGCTCGTGGTTTCCCGTGGCAGTAGTGGCGGTGATTGTAGTGGAAGGAGGATGGGGTTGTTTCCTGCTCTCGGAGCTTCGGCATTCGCTTGTAAGTCTTCCCCAGTGGCAGAGACCTAGTTGTGATGTATTTGAAGAGAGTGGGTGGCACTGGGAATGTGGACCCGCATGAGCAGCACGCCTGGTTGAGTGCCAGCTGGCAAAGAGGGAGGGGACAGAAAGTCATTTTGTCCCCCTGGAGCTGGGGACATGCTGCAGTAGTAATTATTTGAAGCCTAGATATGCTATTGTGACTCTCTTCCTGAATAAAACGCTTCCTGAAATGAATTTAATCCATTTTTAATATTACTTAATCTCAAGAGTAATTTTAAGTACTCTAAAATGTAAAAAAAGACAAGTAGGGAATAAATGTAAGTTTTAGGACCTAATTACACTTAAAATTCTGGGGTGAAAATAAGAAGTGCTGTCATAATTTACTTAAAATATGCCTCCAGCAACGTTACAGAATCCATGTTACTTCTGCTTTTGATTGACTCATAATTAATGAAAGCTTCATTCATATGAACTTGTGAAGTCACCTTGTCCGTGTTTGTATCTTCCACCTGTGGGTTTTTCGTCTTTAACCTTAGTCATACGTATGGCAGAGAAAACCCGTGTGTCAGTGGGGTAAGTCACACCCATTTGAAAAAGTGTTTGCCTAAAGCAGAGCTGTGCTACCCTCTGAACGGGTTACTGGGGCCGTTGAGAAGGCAAAAAGTAATTTTTAAAAGGAAAACCTTGCGTTGGGGGACTATGCGTGTCTTGGAACAGATGACCACAGCGAGCTGTCTCCTTCCAGGTCGCATGTGCTGATGTTTCCACCTGGCTGGAGAGTGGGCTCGGTGTGCCTCCAGCAGGGGGGGACGCCATAGCTGGGGGGGACGGCGGTTCTTTGATGCTGCTGTTAAATTCTGCATCGTCGCGTATTTGAAAGGGACTTCTATGGGTTTTTTTTTCAAGAATAAAGCTTCATGTTCGCCCTCTTACCGAGACTGTCAGTGTGGGAAATTGTGTGCCTCGGACTTACTGCCTTCTACTTGCCACCACTTTGGTGTCCTCCTTTCATGGCCCCCCACGGCGGCAGTTGTGCCTTACCGAGTTTGACGTGCCTGAGTCTGCCTATTTCGGATTTGTGCTGCTTGTCCCTGTGTCATGGTTTCGGCCGGGATAGAGATGACTTTCTTACTTGCAGCTGGTATAGTGCTAGGTTTTGGATTTGGTTCAAAAATAGTGTTGGTAAAACACTGGTATTTTTGGTTGTTGCTAAGCTCTCAAGGCCTTTTCCGCTCCTCACACGGCCCCGCCAGCAGGCAGGCTTGGGGGAGGGGGGCACAAGAAGCTGTGAGAGGACACAGCTGGGCCAGCTGACCCCAACCGACCAAAGGGATAGTCCATGCCATGTGATGTCATGCTCAGTATATAAATTTGGGGGAAGAAGAAGGAAGGGGGGGGGGGACTTTCGGAGTGATGGCATTTGTCTTCCCAAGTAACCGTCACACATGACGGAGCCCTGCTTTCCCGGAGGTGGCTGAACACCTGCCTGCCCGTGGGAAGCAGGGAATTAGTTCCTTGTTCTGCTTTGCTTGTGTGCGCGGCTTTTGCTTTACTTACTAAACTGTCTTTAGCTCAACCACGAGTTTTCTCACTTTTACTCTTCTGATTCTCTCCCCCATCCCAATCAGGGGAGTGAGCGAGCGGCTGCGTGGTCCTGGTTGTCAGCTGGAGTTAAACCACAACACCCTGTTTTGCCTGGGAACGTGATGTAAAATGGGTGGAAGCTCGTGTGCCTGGTTGAAGCGGTGTGACTTCGTCAGGCGACAGGCTGCAGACCTGCCCTCGGGTCCTAGTTTTGCTGAGTTTGCCTGGTACCTCTGATTCTCGCGCCACCCTTTTCTCTGGAAAAAATTTGCTTCGAGAGCTAACTGTGGAACTTAATAGTTGACATGTTTACGGACTAGCCTTCTTGTTAGTAGACACGGGTTAATCAGGCAAGACTTATTCTGTGTGCGTTGCTTTAGAAGGGGCCGGTGGGAGGTGGGAGCCCTGCTCAGCCCTTCCTCCGCCACCGTGCCCAAGGGGGAGGTCGCAAAACAGGGATGCGTTCCCTGGGGAAGGGTGCTGTGGAAGTGGTGCCCACAAAGCTGAGCTCCAGGCCAGGGTTTCTTACAGCTTTCCCAGCTCACAAATGTGCTTTGGATCAAAATTCAGCAATACCTGTAAAATGACACAGGATCAGCCAATGCAGGTGCTTTGAGAGAGGTGCTTTACTACTTCAGTGTTTGTCAGTCACTGAATGCTATAGGTCTGATATAATTTTTTTATTTTTTTTTTTTTTTTTTTAATAAAAAGGTTTCACGTACACAGTACTTCAGCCATCCAAATGAAATCTGCCTTCCTGTTACCAGAAATAAATTTGCCTAAGCCTTCATCTCCCCACAGGGGGTTGTTATCACATGGCACCATTCTATTTTTCTGGCCTTATCTCTTAATTGACTAATCTCTAATAATGCTCTTTATTCTTATTTTTTTTTTTCCTTTAAACAGGCATTTGTGATCCGTCCCCATTTTATGATGATTATGGTAAAAGCAGTGTTTGCTTCTGTTTTTTTGCAAAACAAACGAGTCAGGTGAAAATAAGTAGTTGTTTTGCTGGGATCCCTTTTTCTTTATAGAGGCCTTGAAAAATCTTCCCTGACCGCTAGCTGTAAGGGCACGGTGCTTGGGAGCCCGATATAGCATTCCCATGCTCTTCGCTAAGCTGCACACACGCATTTGTCTGGTATTATAAAATGTCCAAGCTCATGTAATGCATGGAGGCTAATCTTATCCATTGTATTAAGGCTACTTAGGAACTAATAGCCTTAAGGAAGCTGTTTCATATTTCCTCCTTTAAAGCACTTCAGTGAATGTTCCGTGTCCCTTCAAATAAATGTCACCAGTAACGTAGTGCACTTTTTGGCATTTCTTTTAAAAAAAATAAATTCTATTTCTTAAAAGTTGGCACTTCAAGGCCTTGGGCTGGCTCTCAGATCTGGGTACTTGGATTTAAGCCGGTAATCCATTGGAGGTACCTGAAAAGAAATGGCCTGGTTGGTATGAATTACGCTCGCATCCTTCGGAAGTTTATGAGTTTGAAAATCAGGGCACGGCTCTGGGAGTTGTTGGGTGGCTGCAGGCAGCTTTGACTACGTGAGCTTTACTACGTAAATTTAAAATAACAACAATGCTTTCTTTTAAATGTCTGTTGCAAGTTAGATTTAAAACGGGGAAAAAAACAGGTTATAAACCCAGTGTAGCTGATTGTCAAGGATCCTGTGGGTGATGGTGGTTTCACTTGTTGAGCACGTCTAGAAGTTAAGGCCTGTGAAGACGTTTTAATTCCTATGTACTACAAGAGGATGCTACTGAAATGGTCCAGCAAATTCTGCTTTTAGTAAGAGGCAAGTGATTTAGGGGGTCTGTTTGCACATCCAGAGCTTAGCGGGGCACATGGGAAGAGGAAGGTTTGCTTTCTCTCGGACCATTATATAGAGGGGGAAAAAATCTTCTCACCTATCGGAACACGCAAAATGGGTCCAAAAAAATGAATTCAGAAGCAAAAAATTGCATCAGTGATGCAAATTAAAGAAATCTGTATTAAATTGTATATATTTAAACATTTTCTTTAAAGAGATCTTTACTTGCAATATAATTTTTAATACCTAAATTTACATTTGCAGGCAGCAGAGATATCTTTATCTAGAGCAGCATTTGCAATGTCACAAGAAAGTGTATTTAAGATTGGACAAATGATATATTACATGTAATATTTTACAAAGCAGTCATGTTACAATCTTGTAGTAGCCATAAGATGTTACATAGGTCTTCATTAACCAGGAGGCTTTATTTTAGACAGCATTAGCATATACACTATTTGTTTTTATTTGTATGAAACCTTGATTCTGGTACTATTCGTCATAAACCTGTCTCACATGGTCTGTCTACCAGCCTAATACCATGAGACCCTCAACTCTGGCAACTGGCTTCTCCAATGTGGCGTTGAAAGAATAATTTGACAATTTGTTATGTTGCTCTAGCAATAGGCTGAAAAAAAAAAAAAACCCAAACCCAAACCCCAAAAAATAGAGACCACAGTTAATTGGAGAGTCCTGTCTAAATCAATGGCCTAAGCCAGATTTCTAGGGTAGCAATAAATCTAGATCTCTTTGAAAAAATCAGATGTCTAGTTAAGTAACCAGTATAGATTACAGCACACTGAAGCCTCACAATGAAAAAATGTAATTAATCCTTGTGATACAGCTCCTCTCCATACATGACTCCTCCAAAAAGCTCTTCTCTGATATACGTGGCCACATGATGCGCCATCCACAATCCCGCTCTTCTCTTAACCGACCAGCTGAGAGGAGCAGCCGGTTGTAGCGATGTGTTACTGAGAAGGAAGGAGTTGGTCTGGTTTGTACAGTTCTGCCATGCAGAGTGTCCCTCAGCAAAGCAATAGACGATAGGCTGTGGTGAATAGCAAGTTGGCTTGTACGGTCGTGCCCTTGTTCTAGTCACTCTTACGCACAAAAGAATAGAGTTGACTTTATAATTTGCTATCGTAACTGAAGTTAAAAGCTTTGACCAGCTTTGAAAAAGTGAAAGGATGCCACAAACACCTGTCAAAATCAAACCCTGGCGTGCAGATGGCTTGAAACAGCCTGGCCACCGAGATGTGGACTATGGTTTGAGGTATGGACGCGTCCCTGCCTGTCCCGCTGTGAACTGGTCTGTCCAACCTAGACGGAGTTTGAACAAAAGCCAGAGGAGCTGAGGGCTGCTGGGGCAAGTGCACAAGGGATTAAGAATGAAAACTAACGGGCTGTACAATGATTAGGCAGCTGCAGACACGGCTTCATTGGAAGACTGGCCAACAGCCAGGTGGAAGGGACCTGCTGAGAAAACTCTCCCAGGTAGGCTGCGAAGGAGGAGAGGTTTTGCACAGGCGAGTGAAAAACAAATGTGGTGGCTGGCTCCTAGCTGAGGGACTGAGGTGTCTGCAATTGTTCGTGCAGGGGGTTGGGGCTTGGGGCTTGCTCTGTCGGGTTTCTTTCCTTTTAGCTGATTTATCTGGCAGCTGCAGAAAAACTCAAGATGATGCTCTGTTCCCTTACTAGAGGCCATGGACCACAGCAGAGTTTTTCCGTGTCTTATTCCAACTTTGCATATGAGAAGAGGGTCCTCCAGCTACCACAGTATGTTTGGAGAGATGCAACATATGCAAAATGTGCCTTCCCTTTGACTTAAAAGATATAATGAAGGGTGCCCAATCACTGATAAAGAAAAAGAAAAGTTGCAAAAATTTGCGCACTGGGGACTGATTTGAACTTACTTTTCCCTGGCCTCAATGTTTGAGGCTTGAAGTACTTGTGGATGAATGGTGTCCCTTTGCGAGGACCCTGGAAAACATTTACAGTGTTACTTCTAAGTAACCTTTTTTCTTTTTTCTTTTTTTTTTTTTTTTCCCCTCGTTTTAAAAATAGTTGGGCTTGAATACTCCGGAGCAACCTATGAGACTACACACTTCTAAAAATGTCCAGAATAACCATAGCTGGCACATACTCATAGCATTGATTCCACCCACTGCAAGAGGAATCTTCTAAGCTTCTGCTTGTTTAAATACAAGGTGAAGCGTAAGTCTACAACACGCTCATTCAAGTTACACAGCCTGAAAAAAAAAACCCTGAGAAACAAACCCCACAAACCTTACCTTAATGTTGTTTTCACGATACTTGTGTCGTTTCATTAAATTATAGTTTTTGCTTAGTACATAAATTCTCAGCATAAATTTCCATTTTTTTCTTTCTATGTGCATCTTAAAAATACAGCAGAAAATACCATTGCTTATCACATTACCAAAAACCACGTTATATTAGAGGTTTGTCAAAATACCTGTACACTAAGTTACATACAATTCTGGAAATCCTTCTTCCTTTTAGTTAGCAGTTCGTAACTGCTAACAAGTTACTCCCCAGAAAATCAATCTCTTTGTCGTTAAAAGTTGAAGTACGTAAAGCATGCTGATAAAACAACTTGAGCAAAAAATATTCGCTTTTCAAAAATTCCACTTTTAATTTCAAAATAAGATGGAATGGATCACAGCATAATGCCANAAACCAGCAATTTTTTTTTTTTTTTTTTTTTTTTTTTAATTTTTTTAAACTACCTGTCCCTGGTAAGGGACCACACGAATGTTGCAAGTCCTAGTGGGGCCATTTTCCCCCAGAAGTTATGAATATGGTGTACTCACGTTGTGGATAAACGTATTATCCCAAGATGCACTATGTTGTATACTCCCATATGCAAAAAAAAAAGCATGTGTAGAAATGTGTATTCTGATGGTTGATACATAGCTTTTAAAATGTAGATATTCACAATTCTCAGTTTTTTTTTATTCCTCTCTGATAAAAAGTCCGCATCAATTAGAAGCTCAACTGACCGTTGTGATGGCTGGTGTCTTCCCACCTTCCTCTCCTTCGGCTCCTTCGCCATCTGCTTGCACCTGATTGATCTTACCAATCTTTTTCAAATTCTCCAGCGCAGACTTCAAAGTGTCTTTCAGGCTGTTCTCCAGGATCCACCCTTCGCTTTCACACTCAGGGTCTTCGGGATTTGCGATGCTTTCCAGAGAGGTGTGCAGGAGGCGCAAGCCAACCATCACCACCATCTGCGCCATGCAATGGAAAAGACAGAGTGCGTCAGGCAAATTTTTGTAACCTTTATACCCTTGTCCACATCTTTGCCACCTTCTGCTATCAGCAGCCTGGGCTGCTGGTGTGAACAAAATCCCAATGGCGCCAAACAGATATGGTTTAAGGGCTGTGGGAATCCTCCAAAGGAGAGGAGATCCTGAGCAGCCTTCCCCTTTGGAGGGCCAGGAGGGGTGAAGGAGAACTGGCAGGAGGAAAATGCCCCTTCACGAGTAGGAAAGGAAAGGGTGGCGGCCTGAAACGAGCGAGCAGCATGGAAAGTGGGACAGTTGGTAAGCAATGAGTGGATGCATCAACTTACGAAGCGAGTCCGTGAAACATCAGCCTTGTGTGGCCATGTGCACGAGGGGGCTTTCCACGTACCCCTGTCACAGGGTAGACGCCTCCAGAGAGATTTTAATGAAACCTCTGCTCCTGTGCGCTCGACGTCCGTAAAGCTATTTCTATGTGCAGCAAGGTGCTCTGCCACTGCCCACTTAATTTTAGCTCTAAATGTTTCTCCTTCACATTGACCTTCATATGTTTGGCAAGTATATTAACCTGTGGCAGGTATATTAATCTGATCAAGGAGACATTAACGAATATGCATCTGTGCAGAACAGAGCAGCATTAGGATTTGAGCCGTCAGCTTGTCTACTTCAAATTCTGGTTTTGTTTTTTGTATAGGTACGTGCAAATAAGGAAAGCAAGGCAGGAGGTGATCTGTATCTCTCACTGGTTCAATCTAAAACAGATTTCTGTTTCTGATAAAATATTTACCAGTCCCAGCAGCCCTGACTGAGACTCTTTCTACTGTACTATGCTCATGTAACACCCTTGACGCTGGCAACACCCCAAACCTGCCTCCAGAGAGAAAGAAGGTTTTTAGCCAGTCTCCTGCCTTCTGACACCATTCAGAACAATCTGACTTCCACCGTTGTGGTGCTTATGAAGAAAAGTGATTATCTGTCAAGTAGAGGAAGAAAGAAAAGGCAGCGGCCAGAAGAGCCAGCTTGATGAGGTGGTAGAGCAGGTGGCCAGGGTAAAGCAGAAGACTAATTTAGTCTTTCGTATGGTAGGTAAAGCTAAGATCGAGACCACTTATTGTTGATAATGACCTCATAGAATTTGTTTTGTAGGGGAGGGAGGATGCCTCTGTTACCCTATTCAAATTCCCAAGGAAGTGATTACCTCTGGACTTCCTAAACCCTAATGGTTAAAGAAGTCGGCATCCCTCTGTGTTCCTTACCTGGTGGCACAGCTGAGGCCCACGGAGAGCTTTCCTGGACCTGCAAGGTGCTGCTTTCTGTTGAGGCTTTTGACTAGAGATGGAGGAAGCTTGCAAACTGTCATGCAGGATTAAGCATCGGGCAGATTTGAAGTTGGGATTCACCCACATAGTGTGGCCAATTGGAAAATTCACATCTGGCTTTTAGACTCACGGGACTGCTCAAGCATGTGCTTCTGTGGACTGTTCATTAGCCTGTCTACCCTGATCATCCTGCTTGTGTATGATCAGTGTCTCCAAACTCTTGGAAAACTAAAGGGTAACCATTAGTTACCTTTGAAATTTTCAGATGTTGATGTTTCTCTGCCTTCACTCAAAACCAGAAAGTGAAAAACACTGGTCAAACAAACGAGCTTCACCAAATACTTCCATATCCAAAGGCAATTTTTTGTCCTGTTTAACATAAGAACGCGTGACTTGCAATACCTTTGTCCTCAAAGAAGTCTCTAATGGCCCTGAATCTGGAAATAGTCTCATTTTGTTGTGGATCTGACCAATACTATGGTGACTTAAATAATTTGAAAACCTATTCTATAGAGGTCACGAGAAGTAACAGATCACATCACACAAGTCTTGGGATTTAAAGCCTTTGACATCTTCCTTTCAATCTGAGCCCCAGTTCTACTGCTCTCAGTCATGGGACTAGTATCTTTCATATTGATTGCTGTGGCAAGTAAAGATTAATAGGACTGGACACAAAAGATGGCCTCCACTTTGCTCTCTGCTCGTGCTACCTCACTGCATGTCAGCAGGAGCTTTTTTTTTGCGACAGACTTACTAAGTCCCACTATTTGACAGCAGAATTAGCTGTACTTACAGGCTTCCTGGAATGCTCTAAATCACTAAATACGGTCGTGCTTTAAAAAAGGAAGGTGTTTGTGCAGAAGAGAGCATCTGACCTGCCCTCGGATGAGATTCTGTGACGTTTTCTCTCAGTTTTAAGCCTTTATTTTCTTAAAAATCTTGCCAGAAAGACTTTGGGTCCCTGGGGCTGAGATTTCCTAAAAGCAATGCAAAATGTTCAGGCTGTCATCACCTCCGCTGACCCGAGCCTGCCTTCTCTGCCGGATGAGAAGAGAATCAGCAGCTGGAGACAAGTATCTGGTAAATTAGTCCATCTCCTATATGATAGCATAGAGCCTTGGACCATCAGCTTTGCTGAAGTCCTGCACCATGGGAGGAACAACCCCATGTACCAGTATACGCTGGGGGTGACTGGCTGAAAGCAGCTTGGGAGTAAAGGTTCTTGGGGTCCTTGTGGACACCAAGTTGAACACGAGCCAGCAATGTGCCCCTGTGGCAAAGAAGGCGAATGGTATCCTGGGCTGCATTAGACAAAGTATTGCCGGCAGATTGAGGGCAGTGATCCTTCCTCCCTGCTCGGCACTGGTGAGGCCACAGCAGGAGTGCTGTGTCCCGTTCTGGTCTCCTCACTACAAGAGAGGTGTGGGCATAGTGGAGGGACTCCAGCAAAGGGCCACTGAGATGATGAAGGGGCTGGAGCACCTCTCCTGTGTGAAGAGGCTGAGAGAGCTGGGAACGTTCAGCCTGGAGAAGAGAAGGCTCAGGGCAGATCTTACCAATCTATATATGAATACCTGAAGGGAGGGGTAAAGAAGATGGAGCTGGGCTCTTTTCAGTGGTGCCCAATGGCAGGACAAGAGACAATGGGCACAAACTGAAACACAGGAGGTTCCCAGTGAACTCTGGGAAACACTTTTTTGCTGAGAGGGTGACCGAGCACTGGCACGGGTTGCCCAGAGATTCGTTCAAGTCTCCCTCCTTGGGGATATTCAAAAGCTGTCTGGCCATGGTCCTGGGCAACCAGCTCCAGGTGGCCTGCTTGAGCTGTGGGGCTGTGGGCAAGATGACCACCAGAGTCCCTTCCAACCTCAACCAGTCTGTGACTCTGAATTGTAGACCTGTACTTAAACACAATCCAGCAGAGAAGGCCTGGGCATCAAGGTCCCAAAGCTAGCCCAGTCCTGATGAGTGATGGTTTCCCTGGCCAATGGACAAACTGTCATGAAAACTCTTGTCGTTTTACAGCAACTTTAAAGTGTCAGGAAGAATAAGGCCACTATGTTTCTCCAGGACTGGCTGTGGGCGGACTGGTCTGGTGCATCCCCCTTCATGCCCAGCCTCTCCATCTGTGCCAGCAGAGCAAACTGTGTCCGCCTGGAGCATCCCTGCTGCCTGTGGGCTGGGTTGGAAGATCATTGTGGGAGTTCACTCGTAGTGTTCAGTGCATCAGAGAGTTTACTCTCCGGTGCGTGATGTGCAATGCACCTCCTGCTCCTGTCTCACTGCTCTCCTGGGTTCCCACCTCCTGGAGTTCGGTGCTGGGCTCCCTCTCTGGCACCACATGTGACATGAATCTCAGGGTCGCGGCCACTGCGGTACCTGTGACCTATTGAGAGCCACATGTTTATACAGGTGAAGGACCTGGAGCATCTCAGGAACCAGCTGCTGCCCTCCCTTCCTTTTGAATGCTCTATTCGGGGCACCCTTGAACCCTCCGTTTCCTCTTCGCTGGCTGAGGCAGGTCAAGAAGAGAGCCAGGCTTACTCCGCTTGACCTTCTGCAGCAAAGCCCATCTGTTTGCCAGGGTTTAGCCTGAGGCAGCTTAGCTAGAGCGTGGGGTGATCTTTTTTTGTCACCCTCATGACCGGTTTTCACTCATGGGAAGCCTACAGCTTTTGCTAGTAAAAGTGGCACGTGGATAATAATGTATTTCCAAAAAATATGACACACTACCTTTTTTTCAAACAGAAGTTTTGATACTTCAAAATAGATTCATTCCTCCTTGCACCTAATATGGAAACGTTAAACCCAAATGGCCTTCCCTGAGGTCCCTACACCCATTTGGCCTGTGATTTTATTATTTTTTTCGCGAAAAGTGACAACTGCGATGAGTGTTTCCCTCCGTGCCCTGGCCCCCTTCCCACACCTCCATACCACCAACCCGGCTGGAAAGAATCCTCCGCCGGCCCCCAGCAGGGCTTGGCTGGGGAGGGTGCTGTGGCCCTGCCGCTGGCGGGAGTTCACACTGTCCGCAGGGGCAAAGCAAACCAGGGCGCTCCTTTGCTTTTGCGCTTCCCTGTAATTTCTCAGCAAGCCGCTCCAAGGGAAAATGAGAAGCACGGAGCCGGCTAATCCCCGCTGGGTCCCACCCTGGTCGGATCGTCGTCTTACCTTGGCCAGGGGTCGGGACCTCCGCTGCGCTCCTACTGGGTATAAAATTGTTTCCTACCCTGACTGCAACTTAAAGAAAGCGGTTACGTTTCA
The DNA here is from genome assembly GCA_013400035.1 of Rynchops niger. NCBI lineage: Eukaryota > Metazoa > Chordata > Aves > Charadriiformes > Laridae > Rynchops > Rynchops niger. The sequence goes on from VXBH01001037.1 coordinate 71,024, forward strand.
AAGGGAGGGTAAATTAATGTCTACTTCCTGCTTTGCTTCCTTCCTTCAAAGTTTGCCTTAAAAGTGGAGGGAGTTTTGAGACCCAAATCTGGACCCTTTATGGCAGAATATCAGGCGAGTCATAAATATTCAGGAAGGCCAATTAATGTAACCCAGGACTGTGGTATTTCTTTAAAGCTTTGCCCTGAGAGTCCTCTGATTGCCTGAAAAAAAAATTCACCTTGTATTTTGAAAAAGACAAAAAGGGAAAAAGAGAAGATCGTAATTCTTATTATGCCACAGGTTGGGAAAAGTACCCGGGTGTACTTTGAAGAGTTAGAATTAAATACTGCATTTTAATCACTGCTATTAATGCTAACGTATCACTACCATTAATCTCCTACAAGTCAGCAGAGGTATGTTACAGGTTCCAAGGCATAATTTCTCGCAGCTAGTGTTAGTATTTCTGTGCATTTTTCCCCTGAGGTTTTTTTAATTTCCTTCGGAGCAGTTATTTTCGAAATAACACAACATGCAGTAGTTTTATGATTTTTTTTTTTTTTTTACCAGTTCACGGATTGTTTGGGGAGGTGTTTGTTTTCTAAAAAGCACCTTCATTCCTGGAAAGGTGTGGCCCAGTGCTTGTATCAAAATTTAATGCATCGTTTAGGTTTATCAAAATATAACGCATCTTTTAGGTTTATGCAAATTTTTAAAGAGCCAGCTGAATCATAAGGCAATGCCATTTGCAGCAGCCATTTCAAGGGTTAGAAAGGGTCTCCGCGTCGCACAGTGAGCTGCCGCCTCCCCGTCGGCCATCGGGTCCTGCTCTACCTCCACATCCCACGCCTCATGCGCCATCCCCGTGTGTTAATAGTGATCAAACACCCCAGCTAGAGAACTGGCCATCTCCCAGAGGCAGAAGGACATGGTTGCCTTGCATCGAATGAATGGTACTTTAGCTGCAAAGCTGCACTTTGGGTAATGGTACCCACAAACATCTACAGTGGGCAGTATCTGCACCTGTTTGCATACACACTGTGGTTTTGGGAAGCAGAATACAATAAAATTAATCCATCTGCTTCACCTAAACCACTTCTTGTGTCCAAAACCATTGATGGAGCTGGTGAAGGACCTTAAACCAAATGCTGCCCTGAAGCTGGAGACTGCGCGCGGCTCTAGGTCTTATTTTCATCAGCACATAAACCCCTTAATTGCACTTTCTGTCCCACAAATTACTGCCATCTCTTTCTGATGTTCTGCTTTGCGCACTTTTCATTCCCCACTAATGGTGACACACATAAAGTTAACGCACCTGGACAGCTGAGCCCTCCCACACCCTTCCCTGCTTGGCACCCTGCATTTGGCACAAAATCGGTCCTTTTTTTTCCCTCTTGCTGTGAGGATACTTGAGGCTCTGGCAGGACTACTCTGAAGGGGAGGTCTGCAATCTAACCCCCATCCCCTGCTTCCCAGCTATGTCTCTGGCCTGGGACCTTTCAGGCCTTACATAGATGGTCACTATGAGATGTTTTCTCAGCCAAAGGAGGACGGCGGACAGTTTATTTTAAACAGATCTGATATTTAACTTGGAAGCCCCTGCTGAAAAATGCTCTGCTCCTCTGGACCTGGCGCTTCAGCGCAGCATGGCCTCGGGGAGGGGGGAGGGAGGGGGGGAGAGGGTTACCTCAAAAAGCCAGACAAGGAGGACGACGGCGCCCATGGAGCTCATCATGCTGCTGTAGTAGTGCAGGAGGGCTTCCCGGCAGCCGCGGCGCCAGAGGTTGAGCTCCTCCTTTTGGTAGTCGTAGCTGTAGTGAGCCGAGTTGTTGGTGATCTGGTACTGGATGCAGGGTCTCGGGGAGCTGGGGTTGCAGCAGCTGAAAGGGACGCCGTCCACCAAGTACCTTCCGTCCACATTGCTTTTGATCCGACTATGGGCAAGGGCAGAAGGAAGCGTGAATACACACAGACACATATAAAGATATATATATGGAGCATACCAGAGCAAACTTGGATAAGAAAGGAAATCAAAGAGAGTGTGGATCTTCCACCGTTCCTCCTGGCCATGCTGTTTCTCCGCATCCCCTGTGTATATAACGGCATTTGTCCCAGTTGTTTTTCCTCTCTGAAATCCTTTTCTATGTCAAGGCTACACCGAGTCTATAATTAACGATGGAAACGCACCCTCTCGGGTCACTTCTTCAAAGAAATTAATTTTTAAGAAAAGCAAATGGCAGAGAGAAATTTCAGGAGGGGCAGTCATAAAAGAGTGATCGCAGCATAGTTAGGGAGATGCTGAAGGTGACCTGAGCTTGGAAATGGACCCACAACAACCTTAGTACCCACCATACCCAGCTAGACCATTGATCCAGCAAAACTAACAGCTTCTCTTTGAGGATAATAGCTCCAGGAAGGGGTTACGCATTTATTCTTGGCTTGGGAAGGTAGGCAGTATTTAAAACGTGAAATGGGCTTCAGCAACAGGATGTTGAAAAATTTCTGAAATCGTTGCAGGAGCTCCCCAACTCCATAACCAGCCATTTAGTCTGGCGCCTTAGGAGATGAGAGATGCTTAGAAGACAAATAGTTCCACTGGCACTGCAGAAAAGGACTACAAAAAGAGGACTGCAACTATAACAAATGTCATTTTGCTTAGAAAATGACAGAATGGAGAGCCCCAGTGATCTAGAAAGGTGAAAAAAAAAAAACCCTGAGAGTAGGTTGGTAGCTTTCTATATGGGTATTTTAAAATTGAGTCATGGAGGGGGAAGTGATTGCAACAGCCTGGTGAAGGAAAATTCCACTTTGCAGTTGTGACCTAAATATATCTAAATGCCAAGCGCAGCTGAGGTTTTATCTCTAGATGTAAAGTGTGCTCTGTGTTGGGTCTAATTCCCATTGATGTGTAAATGCTCCACCAGTTTCAGAGAGATTGGTTCGGGCCTCTGCTCTACAAATAATATAAAAATCACATTGCAGGGGGATGGACTCCAACCTTTGCTGGAATTAAGGAGAACTTTGCTATTGACTTCAAAGGGACCAAAATATCCCACCAGGAATACGAGCAGAGATTGTGCACCACCACACAGTTCAAACCCTGAATTAACATCCATTTGTGGATTTTTAATGCCCTATTTCCTGCCTCAGTAGTACGAAGAAATTGCCCCAAGTCTCAGCCCCAAACAAGACATCATTTATTAAGGACAGTATAACCTTGTTTTCCCTGTGTGCTTTGCCCTTCCACTGCTGCTGGATTAAGTTACAGCTCTCAAATCTCCATATAATGCTGGCAAGGTGAACTTATTATGTTTTCAAGTAGTTATTTATACCCATGGGCATACCTTCGCAATGCAAATAAATACTCTCTTATTAAATAGCGAATGTATTTGCTACAACCCCCGCAGAGCAATGGGTTAAGCCTGTAACAGTTTTCACTATGAAGTCCCAGTTCAGAATTGCAAGAACAACCCGACCACCCAACAAGTCAAAACAATATGCAGAGAGAGACACACACAAGTGAAATACTGTTTACACAGTCAGGCAGGGATCCCAGGAGATACACAAAGTCCTTTTCAAAATTGATTCAGACATTTTTAACGTGGGCAGTACGTTTAAAAAGCAGATTGCTTCCAGTTTACAAGACCCTTTGTGCAGCCACAGAGTACGAACGTCAACCAGCGATGTTCACAAAGAACTCTGAATAACGATCTCTTCCCCCCGATGCTTAATCTGTTAAAAGGTTGTGGGCATTTATGCTCCATGCTTATTTTTTAATTTCAAAAGTTCGTTTGTTCCCATGTTTATTTTTTATTTGCGCTTACTGAGCCTAACCTGATTTTGAGATTACTGCCTCTTTAGGCACTGACATCAGAGCCGTTAAGGTGTTTCTCATCAACAGCCTGTTCTGGTTTGTATAGAGGAAGCTAGTGCTGTTTTCATGTAAGATTTTAAAAAAATGAGGCACAAGCGTATATATTGAACATGTTTTTATACGGGAGAGAACATAAAATGCATTTGGCTACGCTGGACACTGTGTGAAGCTGGGAACGTCAAGCTAGGGTGTTGACGGCTCAATATTGTCACAGTCCGTTGAGTGAATATAAAAATAAAATTCTAAATCTGAGGGATTTAAAACACATGAGTTATCGGTTAAGCTTTACTGTTTCTATTTGTTTCCATGAGATTGCTTAATTGCCAATATCTAAAGTGTCGTTTTAGAAGTGGTGTCAGCAGTATATACCCAGGGAGGTCTTTTTTTAGGAACTTAATAAGTCCCATTGAAATCTGCTTGAGGAATAGTGAAGTTCTCACATTCCCCTGTCGACTTTGGGAGTAGGTATGTGTGGCTCAACTTAAAGGGTTTATAAAGAGGTAAAAGGCATTAGAAATTATTATTGTAAGTCTGTCTACATTGCACTGCATAAGAGTGAGAATTGTATTTTAGGGCGTCATATTTTAGGGTGTGGATAATGCTAGAGGAATTTGCCAGGGGAGGAAGCAATCTAGCTGAACGTTTGGGATGCTCATTAAGCAAAAGCAGAGAATCCCCCCGTTTTATACAACTCCTCCTCCAGTCAGTGCCTGTTTCGATGTACAGTTCTTTAGTACGATACTGATCAACTAATTTGATACTATGCAATACAAACCCCACTAAGTCACTTACTCTTTCACTTCTTTGGAGCTGAAATCCAGGTATCTGTTGCTGATCCACTGAATTTCGAACCAATCTTTGAAGCCGTTGTTCCCACAGCACTTGAACTCGATTTGGAGCATGTCAATGGTCTTCTTCATGAAGCATCTTCCAGGGGTGTCTGTGTCCCGGTAGAACTTCATGCTGTTCTTGAGCCCCTGGGCCAGTGTGCTCTCCAGAGAGCCCCGCATGAGAAAGCAAATCAGAGCAACGAAGAAAATGAGTATGTTAAAGATGAAACATAGTGCCAGGTAAGGTTTCAGCAAAGGCTTCCACTTGGCAAATTTAGCGGGATCCAAAGAATCGTAACAAATTTTGCCAGCAAACCCATTGAAGGCGCAGGATAATATACCCATCAATATCAAAGAATTGGGCACAAAGTGGCTTTCAGAATTGTCCATCACTTCGCTTCGCTTCCGGAGTTCAATTTTGAGGAACAACCCCATACTAAAAACAATGATTCCAGCAAACACTGAAAACCAGTTCATGAGCCATAGTCCCTGGGCTAGTTTTACCCGTTTCTTCTGGTTGAATTTAACTTTCAGCAGTGCCATCTTCGTAATGGGAGATGTTGGAAGATTTCACAGCCTGGACCCCTCTTCTTGGCGTAAGCAGCTGGAGGAAAAACCATTCAGGCATTGGAAGAGACCCCGAACAGCACGGTGGGAAGAGAGCCACTGCACGGTCCTTCCATCTTGAGCTCCCCTGCTTAGGATTCAAGCACGTAAAATATTCAAAGACCCCAATTAACAATTTCACATTAGTGAGAATAATGGGCAATTAGCACCTACAACTATTTCTGGTGGTTCCTTCCAAGCAAAGGAGAAACAGTCTCAAGGTTTCAAATGATTTGATCTGGATCTGCAAGACGTCATTCTAATACCTTTAATCATTTGATCCAATTTGGAGAAATGTCTGTCAACAGATGAGTGGAAATAATCCCTCATTTTACTATTTAGTAGATTTGTGCTTTCTTATGATAGGCTGCTGGGCAGAATGTGAAAACCCAGAGATATAAAAAGATCTTTGTTGCCAGAACAATATGGATCCTTTGAGGAAAAAAGAAGAGGGCTCCGAGACAAAAAAGGCTGCTTGAATACAAAAATATACTTCCCCTACGTGATCCTGATTTATCCATATCTACAGTCAAAAACACCTTTCTAGTCTTTATCCTTCTGTGTTGACCCGAGATGACATCCTGTGGCTTATGTGTTCTGGCAACAGATAAGAGTGTAGTATACAGTGACCTAAAAAACCTAAGCTTGGCATTTTCTATTTACTTCCAGGGCTTATACCATCTCTGGGCCTTGGCAGGAGGGAAGGAGAAAGGAAAAGTTTAGAGAAACTCAATGAATAAACCCCAGCCTCAAATCTAGAGGTGCTTTTGTAAAAAGTGAGCTGGCATGAGCAGCTTACTGGATAATTACTGGGTCAGGGAGGGGAGCGGGGCTGCCCAAGGAGACCTGGGAGCTTACACCAGGGAGGAATTTGACCCAGCAGCTGGGGAGGGACCCTTGGGCTGCTGTCAGCTGCCACCCCAGGGTTCCTGGGGTCTGCTGAGGAACCTGCAGCCTGGCTCTGCTTTCACGCTGTAGCGGGCAGAAAAGGACAGATGCAACCCCCTCCTTCAGCGGTGGCCTCCCTCCTTATGCCGCACAGCCGTTTTGGGCAAGCAGGGATGCTGGGCATCTGCTCTTTCCAGTGCTTTGGGAGTTTCACTCACTTTGAAGTATCACCTCCTGCTCTCCCCTCGCCCCACAGAGGTTCAGAACTATTGGGAAAGTCCTGCGTCCTGCGCTGGCCCACCACCTGCTGCAGAAATGCAAAATTAGCCTCGGGCAACCTCGAGCGATGCAAAATTAACCCGCAGGTGTGCGAGGGTGTGGGTGCTAGTGCCGCAGGTGAGAAAGGAGCATCCCAGGGAGAGGGATCCAACCCAGCCTGACCTGCTGCTGGCTGAGTGCCCTGGGGGCATCCTCTAGCGGCTGCCAGCAGCACCGTGCGCCAGCCTCAAGGGAAAGGTGAAGGGACCTGCCCAGGAGGAAGGCAGGTGTGGAAAATAATAATTATTGGGAAAAAAAAAAAAAAGTACTGAAAAATAGTATTTTTGGTAGTCTGCTGCTGTGCACTACCATGGGTGCTGCTCAGTTACTGTTTGAGGTCCTGGAGTGCTGGAGGTCTCTTCAGTAAGGACAAAGGCTCTCAAGCTGCTACTTTTTCCTGTGCTAATGGAGGTCTTTGTGATGGACCTTTCCTGACCCATCCGGGATTGCAGTGACCTGGAGAGCGGCTGGTCACTGGGGTTTCCCTAAAGCAAGCCTGGCTGTCAGCCTTTTGCTGCTGCCCTGGAAGGTGAAGGGTGGGTGTGTAAGAGGAAAGGAGGAAGGCAGTTATCCATCGGGGACTGTTCTCTCTGCTTGCCGTGAAGTGGATGAGGGGTGCTGTTTCTTGGGAGAGCCTGTTAAGTATTTTTGTGCAATAAGCCATAGCACTGACATAACATCTCTCCTGGCTTCTTGGCAAAATACCCCATAACTCTGTCGTGCATGTTACTACGTTTTGCTGACTCCTCCAGGGCTCAGTTAGGAAACACAAGATAGTTTGGAGGGTGTATTTATCTGACAGCCTGAAGTTATTTCTACGTAAGTGACCTTGAAACTATTTCCTTTCTTGTCAGTGATGAAACTCTAGTTAATGTGCAGTCTATCAGGTCTGTGGATCATGAGAATATACAGAGAAATATGTTCTGTGTATTCCATACAATTAATAGGACAAGAAATAGTAAACCTGCCCACAGCAGATGTAAGCCTGGTGCTGCTCTGGATATGGGGAAATTTGTATTCAGGAGCACAGACGACAGTCTGAATATGCGCTACCTTAATAATTTAGCATTCAGCTGTCCACGACAAATCTGATGCAGCAAAACCATGTCATTGTGTACACTAGCGTGTTTCCTGTTAATTCAGGAACAAAACGAGTGGAAATAGAACACGCAGCATATGCTTCAGAGCTCGCTGATCCCTCCAAATTTACTCTTCTCTTTAAACAAAGGTAACAGGGCATCCTGATTAATAAATCACTCCTAAATAGATAGTGTTTTCTGGGAGATTATCCGTGACCCACCTGATGCTCAGGAAGGGACACTCGGGTACTAATTAGCCCTTTAAGACTTCAGGTGGTACCTTTAAAGTCATCACAGAGGGCAAGTGACACAACCAAAACAACCCGGATTTGGAAATCTGCAGTTTATTTAAGTAGTTTCAATAGTTTAACACCAGCTGGGGACCTACAGTGGCAAAAACTGCCCACCTATCAAGTTAATTCATCGTGCCTGGAAGCTTTAAAGGGGACTGGGGACATTAAATCATAGGCTATGCCTGAAACTCACACGCTATACCTGAAGGAAGGGGGTGCTTCCTTCAAAAAGGAAGTTAATGCTTTTACAAGTGGGGATTTAATGCTTCCTGCTTCTCCCCGACATAGAACTGACAAGCCTTGTGGGAGCTTCAGCACAAACTGATCACTGAGGGCTGTCCCATGCAGAGCAACCTGAGGAAGAAGAAGGTTACGGGGGATCGTCACAAAGTGTGTTGGTGTGTGGACAGTACAAAAAAGAAAACTGGTTTTGCCTGGCATCTGCTTTTCTTGTAAGTCTTTATCTTGGCTGGGATTCACCTTTAATTGGGCAGACTTACAGCCGCTTTCTACTTCAAACAGAAAACGTTGGAACTGATCCATAGCAGACAAAAGCTAATTGCAGCAAGGATGCTTGAGTTAATGGTCTCCTCAGAGGTTGCATTTTAACTCAAATGTATAATTCATATGCCATTTCTGAGAAAAAAAGAAGTTAGAATAAAATATTCAGATGATTATTGATCTGATAGAACTCAGCATGAATGTGTTCAAATTCAAAATACTGTTAAAAAAATATAATTTCTATGGATAACAATGCACTATTGATACCTTTCTAAAGAGCTATGCCTGCTAACCTAAAAATAAGCCACAAACTTGCCAGTTAATGCTAGGAGGGAGGAAAAAGTTGTTTTTAATGCAAACAATTCAACGTGGTATTTGCTATACAGTCTGCTGCCCAGTCCTGGACCAGCTGTGTTCCTTCCATCTCCAGGAATATGAGATAGAAAAGGCGAATTCCATTTATGTAGGTATATCCTACGTGCCTAAACTATGGAAATGCTCTTAGCTGGCAATAATTTCCTCACCCAATCTTTTTTTCACACTGCTCTGTGGAACATGTGGCTTTCTTGGGTTCTTTTTTCTTTCCTTAGAAATGGTTAGGTTTCATTGCAAGGATGAAACTCCAATGAAAGAAGGAAGTTTACAGAATGTGGAAAAAGGGACTGTCCACTTGGGAGGAATACAGGAATGTTGTCAAAGTATGCAGAGATGCAATGAGGAAGGCTAAGGCCCACTTGGAATTAAATCTGGCAAGGGATGTCAAGGACAACAAGGGCTTCTCCAAGTACATCAGTACCAAAAGGAAGACTGGGAAAAATGTGGGCCTGCTGCTGAATGAGGTGGGTGCCCTGGTGACTGAGGATGCAGAGAAGGTGGAGTTACTGAATGCCTTCTTTGCTTCAGTCTTTACTGGTGAGGCCAGCCCCCAGGAATCCCAGACCCTGGAGGTAAGAGAAACAGTCTGGAGAAAGGAAGATTTTTCCCTTGGTTGAGGTGGATCGGTTTGGAGATCATTCAGGCAAATTCAACGCACTCACAAATCCATGGGCCCTGATGGGATGCACCCATGAGTGCTGAGGGAGCCGGCAGATGTTATTGCTAAGCCACTCTCTGTCATCTTTGAAAAGTCATGGAGAACAGAAGAGATGCCTGAGGACTGGAGGAAAGGCAATGTCACTCCTGCCTTCAAAAAGGGCAAGAAGGAGGACCCAGGAAACTACAGGCCAGTCAGCCTCACCGCCATCCTTGGAAAGATCATGGAACAGCTCGTTCTGGATGTCATTTGTAAGCACACAGAGGAAGATAATATTATTGGGAGTGGTCAACATGGATTCACCAAAGGGAAATCATGCTTAACCGAGCTGATAGCCTTCTATGATGGCATGACTGGCTGGGTAGATGAAGTGAGAGCAGTGGACGTTGTATACTTGGACTTCAGCAAGACTTTTTACGCTGCCTCCCATAACATCCTCATAGGTAAGCTTAGGAAATATGAGTTAGATGGGTGGACAGTGAGGTGTATTGAGAACGGGCTGAATGGTAGAGCGCAGAGGGTTGTAATCAGCAGCGCAGAGTCCTGTTGGAGGCCTGTAGCTAGCAGTGTTCCCCAGGGGTCAGTACTCCGTCCAGTCTTGTTCAACATATTTATCAATGACCCGCATGAGGGGACAGAGCGTACCCTCAGCAAGTTTGCTGATGACACAAAACTGGGAGGAGTGGCTGACACACCAGAAGGCTGTGCAGCCGTTCAGTGAGACCTGGACAGGCTAGAGAGTTGGATGGAGAGGAACAACAAGGGCATTTAGGGTCCTGCACCTAGGGAAGAATAACCCCACACACCAGTACAGGTTAGGGGTTCACCTGCTGGAAAGTAGCTCTGCAGAGGAGGACCTGGGAGTTCTGGTGGACAAGAAGTTGACGGTGAGGCAGCAATGGGCCCTTGGGGCCAAGAAGGTCGATGGTCTTCTGGGGCACATTAAAAAGAGCATGGCCAGCAGGGTCGAGGGAGGTCATCCTCCCCTTCTGCGCTGCCCTGGTGAGGCCACATCTGGAGTACTATGTCCAGCTCTGAGCTCCCCAGTTCAAGAAAGACAAGGAACTACTGGAGAGAGTCCAGTGGAGGGCTATGAATATGATCAAGGGACTGGAGCACCTGTCTTGTGAGAAAAGGCTGAGAGACCTGGGTCTGTTCAGCCTGGAAAAGAGAAGACTGAAAGGGGAGCTCATCAATGCTTATAAATATCTAAAGGGCAGGTGTCAAGAGGATGGGGCCAGACTCTTTTCAGTGCTGCCTGGCAACAGGACAAGGGGCAAGTGGTACAAACTGGAACACAGGAAATTCTGTCTCAACATAAGGAAAAACTTCTTTACTTTGAGGGTGGCAGAGCACTGGAAGAGGCTGCCCAGAGAGGCTGTGGAGTCTCCTTCTCTGGAGACATTCAAAACCAGCCTGGACTTGATCCTGTGCAACCTGCTCTGGGTGACCCTGCTCTGGCAGGGGGGTTGGACTAGCTGGTCTCCAAATGTCCCTTATGACCCTTATAGTTCTGTGATGAAGATGTCCGGTTTTGCCTATGATAGGAAGTTATAGTGTAGAGGTAAGAGGGTTTTTATGCACACTAGTTCATGGTTTGGCTTGCATTTGTAACTGTGTGGCGTGTACAGGGACACTCCTGAGGAACAACGTGATAAAATGGCTGAACCACCTTGTATGATTAACAGGTGGAGAAAAGCTCTGATTTATTACACCTTTTTCCCGCTTACATGTACGCAAGTAACTTGGTGGGCTACTGTTTTTGTGGCATGTGAAGTGACTGCAGGTCCTGAGCCTGGAAACAAAGGCAAGTTGCTAAATTCACTCCTTTGGTTGTTGTATACCCTGGGAAGGGTGATCTGATCCACTGGACCCCATGGCTCCTAAACTACACCGGGGCACACCGTGGGGTTTTTAGTGTGGTTTTCCTCTGCGTAGTTCCCAGCATTTCAGCCATCCTCATTCACAGTGTGGGTAATGTGTTCAGAAAACAGTTTTAATTTGACCCCTGAGATGCTCTTTATGAGTATTTGCTTGTATTACTGTGATGCCTAGAGTGTAGTGTTCACTGCTGAAAGAATAAGAGTTATAAATCAATGTTTGTACTAGCAGAAATAGGAAAAGAATTATGTTGGGAATTGAAAGAAGCTTACAAAAGGCTCTCAGAAGTCATTACTGCTGGAAAACATCTCAGCACAACAGACAGAACCTCAAGTAAGTCAGATAAATTAGATCACAATGTGAATGGAAATGCTGAAATTCCACAAGCTGCACAGGTATTATTATTTTTTTTTCTTGCTGTTTGTGTATTTCCTTGTGTGTGACGAAACTGGCTTTTTAGTAGCGTACAGGCTGTGAGATGTCTTGTGCAGGTCCGATGGCTCCAATAGGAAGGCTGCGTAGAAAAAAAGGCCACAGTCACTAGAATGGAGGAGAGCCTGATGGACAGTAAGAGGTAAGGGGGCAGAGCTGAGCAGCAAAAAGATGATGCGTAAAGGAGGTGAAGAAATGTACTTGTCTGCACACAGTTCTGGAATCCAACAAGTCTGCCCTCAGATCCCACTCATACGCTGGGAGAAATCTACCTGGAAAGACAGAAGCAGGATGTGTGTGAAGGGGGCAGGGAGGAGGATTGTGTATATACACAAAATCTCCTTCTGCTCAAGAATTCCTAGCTATTTTGTAACACCTGAAGCAATTCCAGGTAAAGCCACCGAGATTTGATCCCTGTCTACATATAGCTATAGCCTAAATAGGAAAAAGTTTAAAAACAAAACAAAACCCTGCCTAATATGTATTTAAAAAAAAGCAACAAAAAAAAACCCCAAACCAACCAGCCCTCAAAAACATAAAGCATAAAAGTGTGTAAGAAATCGTCTTATGCACTTATTTCTTACCTGTTTTTCATGCAAATAGTTTGCTAGAGCCCACACCAGGATCTATTTAAAGGAAAAAGCGCTGGATAAAGAGAGAATGCAAATAACTCCCTTTTGTTGCTGGTATTTGGAGAAGCAGGTGCAGATAGAGGGAAATGCCCAGACTTCAGCGGGAACCGAGGGGGCGGGCCCCTCTTGGGATGGACCTCCAGGTGTGATGGTGGCCTCACTGGAAGCAGCAGCAAAGCTCTCCGCCGCTTCTCTGGAGGCGAGCTTTAGTCCATCCTGCCTCTCACAGCCTCAACAAATGCTGACACTCAAAGCCCTGTGTGAAGAATTGTCTCAGTGCTCTTCCGAGGGTTTACGGTTGTCTATTTTTGCATAGAACTATTTCATTTCATTCACAGACACATATGAGCTTTAAAAGGTTGAGTTACAGCGCTGTGGTGAGCCGAGGAAGTTGCACTGGCTTTAAAGATTCTGGTAAGGCTGCTGGCTGGAGGAGGGCTGTCCAACCAGGCTGTCTTTCAAAAATGTTTAAACCAAGAATATGCTCTTACGACATCCTATGGAAAATGGTTCCACACCTCAATGCCCCATACTGTTTAGGAACTTTCTGCCTTTCTGCCAGTGGGCCCTCTCTTGAGGGCCAGTTTGCACCTAGTTTGTGGTGCTGATGTTTCTGTTACCCTCTGTTACCATAAGGTCTTCATAACCACGTCCTTGGCAGGTGTTTGTTTTTCAGCCCCTTCTGATGCCTAGCAAAACTAATGCTCTGAAAGAAGTTCCTCGGTTATTCTGGTGGCAATGAAATGCAAACCAGAGCTGAAGTTCTTGAGGAGACTTTGTTTGCTTCAGCTTTGCCCTGTGCAGGTTATGTGAATCTGGCCAATGTGTGGGTCATGCTGACAAACCGCTGTGGATGGAGGCAAATCGGTGCTGGCGGTGCTACTGCTTCATCCCCCGGCCAGCCTTGGTGCCACTGAGGGAACACCGTCGGTCTCGGCGCTGGCTCCTGGTACTCCACCTTCCCAACTGGTTGGGGAATTACCAGCCCTGAACACGCTCATTCAACGGGTTCCTTGAACTGTCTTCTCCCTTGCATCATGTTTTCAGTGCTCCGTCTTGCTACTAGGCAAGGTAGCTTGAAACCAGCTATTTTTCACAGCAGTTGTGGCTGTTCCTGCCCTCCCTGTAGTAGGATGGTGAGCCTGGTTTTCCCTGCTACCCACGCAGCAGGAAACCTGCTCAGCACATGGGCTTCCACAGAGCCTCCCCAACAAGTCGCCTCTTCCCCAGTGGTTCTCCAGGAAAAGGGCTTTTTGCGAGCACTCCGAAACAGGTTGGACAGAAGGCAATCCTGGCTCCTGGCCTGGAAGAGGCTGCCAGGCGTTTTCCTCATGTCAGCATTGCTTATCACTCCGAGGGAAGAAACCGAGCATGTGCTGCCCTCCTTTCTCCAAGCTGCGATTAGCAGAGAGACAAAGCGGCTCTGCCCAGGCTGGCATTGCAAGTCTCCTTGACCCAGGAGAACGGAGACAGCCCATCACGTTTCCTCAAACTGCTGCACAAACTATGCCCAACCTTCCCTCTGAATATTTCTTAGTCACAAGCTTCAGAAGGGGAATTTGGGAGCCCAGCCACTTGCCACTGGCAGCTCAGGGCACGTCCTGACACACGCCGTACTCTCTTGGAAGGAGCTTTGCTTCGGTGTGATGTACGAGATGCTTCATCGTCAAGTCATCTAGAGACAAGATAGCACAGAATTCCTCACCTGTTGGAACCCGACACTTTCCGTAAAACTATTTCACCACTTCCACGCTTAAGATATGTTTCTGATCTCTTGCACAAACAGCGTAAGGCTCACCTGCAGACAGGAAGCAATTTTTCCGATGCCTTGTGAGCTGAGGCAAAAGGTAAACAAATATGATGAAGCCACAAATACTGCGGACTAGACTTCTAGTCTTCCTGTGTTTAGCGCTTACTCTGTAAGTAGTTCCAATGAAATAATCTAGATAACTCCATAGTCTAGACCTGCCAAAGTATCCCCAACTCTTATTTCTGCGACATTCAGTATGTGTCAACATAAAAAGAATTTTTTTTTCTGAGACAATAGGTGCTAAGAAATGCTAAGAAAATGGTTTAAGAAACAGCTAAGAAATTTTAAATGCAGATCATATACATCTAACTATTCTATAAAACATTTATGTATATATATGCTTACTCCTACCACGCTTTTACATACTTTTGTAAAAATGTAATGAGTACATAATTCTCAATAACATCTGAGTTCTCACTTTCCACTAGATTTGACTGGAAAATGGATTCTCAGATGACTGTACTTTTGGGGTATCGGCTAATATTCTCTCACGTGGCATTTTACTTTTTTCTCCCTTCCAGGAGCCGTCTGCGCTGGTGTAGTCAGGAGCAAGCGTTCTGGGACACACAGGTGACAGCCTGCTAGTGCTTAAACCAATTGTGACTTCCTTTTCCATACGTATTTTTAATAAAAAAATACTATAGAGTGTTTTTTAAATAACTAATTAGATATAAATGCTTAGGTGTTTCTCTTCCAGACCTAAGTTGCAATTTCTATACTGGTAGAGCCTACGAATATGCTAGCAAACCTTTCCTAGCCCATAACTTGTGTTCACACACTACATTACTACTAACATCTTTTTCAAAATAGTTTTGAATTTCTCCTAGCATGGTTCTACATTAGGAACTTAACATTTTAAAAAAGGCGCATGGAAACACATGCAACTGTGTGTGTGTGTATACATACATATATATATGTCCATATTTAGAGCTATAAATCCCATATAAGTATTTGCCTGACCAAACTTTTTCAGACTTGCTGTTCTCAAATTGAGTTTTCTTGTTCCGTCTCATCTGTGAGATCAAGATCCAGTTGTCTATTTTGTATTGCAAAGGTAATGATGAATCTTTAAGGGAAAGTAACTGCCTGGAATGTCTTCAGCAGCCTCCTCTGAAGTCATGTTCCTGACAAGTATTACCTAATTTTGGTTTAACAAAAGTTAAGTAGTTGGAGGAAAGAAAACATTAGGAACTGGGATGTTAGTAACTGACCTCTGAAAAATGTCACTGAGGAAGTATTTTCACACTGAAATTGAAGTCTAAATTTCCTTGTTTTGACCCATGCTCTGTTTATTCAGGCAATACGCACGCTATGGAGCACCAGCTGCCACAGGAATGCACTCACATACCAGTTTGAAGCGTATTGAGAAGTGCACGCCTCTGATACCGGCTACAGCCGAGCAGCAGTCTCTCCATTTCTAGATTTGGCAGTGTCCATCAACATAGTAAGTAAATGCTTACAGCTTTTGGCTAGCAGAACAAAGGCATTTCTGGAGTTCTTAAAGGCTGAACAATTTGCAATTCCAGGACTAAAGGATGCTAAGGGGATTGTCACTACCAAGATACATGGGGAAGAAAGATTAACTACAAAATCAGGTTCTGTACTAAGACGGATGCGTTAAAAGAGAGATATTTGAGAGCCTCATCTGATCACATCCCTTTAACAACAGATATCAAAAATTCTGTACATTAAAGCAAGACTAAGGGTGTTTTCTTTAAATCATTTTATGATGCTGTCAATGCAAGAATCATTAGGAAAGGGACAACTGAAACAATTCAAAATAAGTATTTGAAATGCAAAATCCAATTAATCCAAAAAGTATACATTAACGTAAGTAAACAATATATAAAATAAAGAATATAGAAAAATTGCCTTCCCTCCTCCTTTTAAATTAAATATGCTGAAAACAACTTAGGTAAAAAGTTTCTCTGCTCAAAATCAGTCAAGTACTCAAGTGAAGTTTCAAGTACTTATCATAGCGATGATGCAGTTTTTGATGGTTCTGCTAGTATTAACTTTCTGTTCGAGGCACATATATGATGGTAGGGCAGCAAAAATATTTTGCCGTTTTTAAAATACAACTCTAAGCTGACTCTTAGGCAAGATAAACAATGATTTCTGGCAAAACGTCACAAGGAGTGGGTTTGGAAACCTAGAACTACTGTGTATACTTTATGTATGGATAGTGGTCACCACCATCACTAACAAGGCATTGTATTCCATAATGCTGCTTTTTCTTTTTTTTTATTTAGCAGGAGTGAAGAATTGGGACTTAAGGTACTGTGCGCTTTATGCAAGAAATTTTGGAACTGGAATACAGCACCTCATCTTTCCATTTTACTGACTCCCTCTGTCAACGCTGCACTTACGCAGTAGCAGGGTGCTGTAAGCTAAGGCTGCAGCACCATGAAGCCTGTTGTCTGGTAGACAGATACAACAACTAGTAGGACATACCTGAACGTCTCTCCCCTGAAATTTCAGACTGCAGTAGAGCAGTTTACCTAGCTTCTCTTAACATTATTCAGTGCTTTTTGTATGCCCCCCAAAAGTACACTCAAGGTACTCATTTTATCTATCTCAGGTTAAAACTGTTTACAGAAGGAGCATCCTTTCACGTAATATTTTCAGATTCTGATAGTTTAATATTTACACCTCGGTTTGTTAATGTCAAACACTCAATATATTAGGAGAGCATTAAATGCTCATTAGGAGAGTTTTTTCCTTTAGACTTATCTCACTCAAAATAACAGCCTAAATAAAGACAACTCACAGATTTCACCCACGTCAACAGAACCTGGCTAATAATTATATCATAGCCTAGGATTCCTCTCAGTCTGCTCTACTGTTTAGTTACAAACTCCTCCTTTAAATTAACCTTTTGTCCCCATTACCTCACAAAAGCTTTCTCCCATACTCGCCAAAAGACATAGCGTAGTGTCATCTGCAACTTGAGAACCACAAAAATATGAAAAATTTAGTATTTGATCTTTCCATTCCAGTACAGCTTGTACTACTTGCCACTAATTCAAATTTTGCCTGGCTGAGTGAAAGCAGAACAACAGCTCTTAATAGAGGCTCACTGCTATTTGTGTATAGGTGCCCCGTGCCCCACCTTGCGTGGGAAAAACCAAACAAACCAGCACTGAGGTACTGCAGTAGCTGGTAAATTCCACAGTGATACATAAAGATTATAGCAGCAACTTGTGTAAGAAGAGTGAACTATATTTGATTGGTATTTTCCAATTTTAAAAAATCCAGTCATACAATATAATGCACAATTTAAATACCGAATAGAATCACTTAATGGCATATTGGGGGTGAAGTCCCACAGTTTATGAATCAATGTGTTTACACCAGGATTTCTTGCTCAGCACCGAGCTGCCTCTGCAGTCAGTCCCAGCAGCTGATTCTTTCCTGCTCGGGGATCAGGCTCCAGTTGGGCGAAGGCTTGTCAGTCGCCAGCCAGTCAAAGTCATCCACCAGCTTCCAGTTGTTTCTGTTTCTGTCCAGCCCAGAAGACTCGAAGTCTCTCTCTATACCAGGGTAGCTCCAGGTGTAGGGGGCGAAGGAGACCTTCGTGCAGCCCTCGATGACCGCCCGGCTGGTCACCTGCACGTAGAAGCGGCTGTCGCGGGTGCGATGGGTGCGGAGCTGCTGGCAGGCCAGCACCAGCAGGCAGTCGCTGCAGCCATCCACCAGCACGGAGGTGGACACGGGCCCGCAGAGGACGGTGCAGCCCCGGCAGTCCCGCACCCGCAGCGTGTTGGCGTTGCCGCGGAGCCGCACCCGGCAGCCGCGCAGCTCGGAGAGCACCACGTCGCGCTGCAGCAGCTCAGCGGGGCCCAGCTCCAGCTCCTCGTCCTCGGCGCGGCTGAACCCGCACAGCGGCGGCCCGCCCGCCTCCCCTTCGGCGAGGCCGGGGCCCGGCGTGGCGGT
>VXBH01001037.1:89662-100051 GCA_013400035.1 Rynchops niger
GGCGCCGCGCTGCGGGATGGGGTGAGTGCTGGCGGCGGGGGCCGCGCTCCGCGGGGCGCCTCAGCCCGCGTCCCAAATTAGCAGCCGAGCTATAAATAACCTCCCCCCCGTCCCCCCGCCCTTCCCCTCCTCTGCGCGCGCAAGTGCCCGCTCCTTCCCACCCTTCTCCTTCCCCCACTCCTTCTTCCCCTCCCAGGCCGCGCCTGACACCGGTAGCCTGGCGGCGGCCGTTGGACTCGTCGGCTCTTGCCGTAGGGGCGGCCCCGGCTGCCGGCACCCTGTGGCCCTTCCTGAGGGCGGCAGAGCGGGGTCGGTGGGTCTTCTCACCGTCTCAGGGGAGGGCGGCTCTGTGGGGGGCGCCCCGGGCAGGGCGGCCGAGGGCCACCGCCTCAGCCGCTCTCCACCTGCCGTTCGAAGCAGAAGTCGGGCGGCGCTGGCAGCTCGGGCCCGGTACGAGGCGGGCCTGGGTGTCTGGTGGGCGCCGGGCTGTGCCCGCTGGTGTCGTTCCCCGTGCCCGGGCGGGCCCGAGCCGCGGGGCTGGGGCCGTCTGGACGCTTCACGGGGCCGGGGGCTGCCGGGGAGGTGTCTGAAAACTCAAATGTTTTATTAAACCTTCCCTACCGTTTCCTCTTCTGCGCTGAAGCTGTTATGAAAAAGGCTGTTATTGCTTGCATGCGACTGCAAAGGTGCTGCCTATTCGATTTCTTGAGTGTGTTGTTCCTCCAGAAGAGTTCAGTTCTTGAGGGAAAACACAAGCGTGGTGCCTGTAGGTTACTTGCCTTCGAAGGAAGGCTGGGTGAGAAACCCACAGAGGCCTATGTGGAAACGTGGCAAGGAAGGCATTCTTTATGTGTTTTAAGTTTTATAAAATTGTGAGATGTGTTTTAAGTTAATTTGCAGCAGGAGCCAGAAATATAGTACACCTGGCTACAGAGTAGAAAAGTGACCATAGTTCTGATGTATTCTTTTGAGAACTGCTCTTCTTATTTGCTGGAATGTTAATTTTTGCAAAGAAAGTTAACACAAAGCACTCTTCTAGAAACATATGAAAATAAATCTACGTTCTGCTGAGTTCTAGAAATATCATCTTTCCCTTGGTGTTTTAAAGTTCCCTATGATAAGTTAACAGGTGATCTATCCACTGAAACAAAAAGGTGCCAAACCCAAAGTAGATATTCCGATATAGATAGTAGTTATTCTGGAACAGATATATCCTCTATTACAGGCTGGCATGGGGTTTTTGTTGAATGTTCCTGTTTGGAAATAGAGATTGTTATGCCACTTATGGTTAGCATTTGAAAGTAACCTTAGCTTGAAAGTAGCCATTGTTTTCTGTTTCCTGAGAAACATGGTTGAATTTCTGTTAGACGTGATAGAACATCATTAGAGGGTAGGGCGTACCTGAACCTTGTATGTGATAATGTCAGCCCAGTTAGGATGATGGAAGAAAGGCAGTGAAATGCCTTTAATCCTTTTAATGTATAAAGGACTTCACTAAAATAGAGACCGTTCATTCCTTATCATTGTTACAATATAAAATTGGGGGATTTCATGGGATTGTTGTATAACAGTAGGACTTCGGAACAGGTTGGATGGGGGAACAGCAGAATCCATAACATTGTGGTTAATGCATTACAGCTCTTAACTGTCACGACACTGCAGTGTTAATGTGTCCAGAGTTTTGTTTCTGAAAATTTAGATTTTGAGTCTTAAAAACTAAATCCTCTTACCTTGCAGAAAGGGAGAATGTTCAATCTTGAAAAAGGAAGGATATTTTGAATTATTCTCACTTGATTTTTATTTTTTTTCCTATCAATATGTTTAAATGATGCATTTAGTAAGTCTTAGGCATTTTTGCTAATAGTCAAATCCACTCCTGCAATAGTTGCAGTATTAGGCAGGAACATGGTACAATTAATTAACTGTAAGAAAAAAAAATCCTTATTTCCATCTTGTTTCTATGAAAAAGATGAGAGAAAAAAATGAAAAAGAGAGAAAAAGATGAAAAAAGAACTTACACATGAGAAAGATGATCACTTTCTATGAGAAAGATGTGTAAGTTTCATTTTACACAGCAGGCTTTTTTTACCTTATGCTCCCATGAGTGTAGGTAATACACATGGTAACAGTGATGTAAGTGCTTATCCTGTACCTGAGAATATTGACAGAAAAAGGCTTTTGCTGTTTTTCAGTATGTACAAATGTTACTGGAGTATGGCTTTGGTATTGTTACAGAGATGTGATCCAGTAGATGAACTACAGTGGGTAAAACAACTTTATATATGAAAAGTTTCCAAGAAAACACTAGCGTACACAGCTCAAAATAAATGTTAAGTATTTTATGCTGCAGTATAACGATTACATTTTATTACATTTGGGTACTTAGAAAGCTAGTATTCAAAATTGTTTGGTTTTGGTTTTTTTTTTTTTTATAGAGGTGATTGGAGGTTTAAATTAATGAGGACCAAATACACTTGTGAGTAAAAGCTTCTGGGATAGACTGGAATCTTTTCACCTTGCTAATGTGCACAAATGATGTTTGGGTCAGAAGCAAAATAACACCAGATACAAGAAGGTGAAGTGTATGATCATAATGAAAAATGGAGCAGTAAAATTCTGCTAGCCATCTCAATGTTCCACATTTACTTTCCACGCTTACAATTTGAGGTTTTGCTATAAGTGATATTGTTTTTTGGGTTTTTTTTTTGTGGTAATACAAAGACTGACAATTTGCTTCCTGACTTTGGCAGCCACTTTTATGTTTTAAGGCTGCTTTGTGTGCTCCATTGTAAGCGGTAGAGTACAGAAGATTTACAGTTATTCAAACAGTAACCACTTGAATAAAATGTAAGCCTTCTAGCTCAGGCTTGTACTAATTTTGGTAAGCTGTAACAAGCAGTTTTAGCTGTTTGAGGATATTAGATAAGAGTAAGGTACATAGTTCTGTTTGTGTTATAATTTTTTCCTACTTTTTCTTTCCCCTGAATGTGCTTTAGTTCCTCTTTGGTTTGAAAGTAGACAGTGATCATTTGAGTAAGACCTTTTGCTGTTGCTTGGACACCGTTACTTGTTTTATGTGAAGCTGTAGGTTGCACATACTTACTTGGATCTAGTGCTGTGAAACTCCAAAATTTAAGCTCCGTTATGCATGCTTCCAGGTTTCAATCTGTATCACATAGTTGTATCTCTTGAATGCTGTCTATCTGAATGAAATGTTTTGTACTGATTTAAACTAGCTGTACAGCATGACCTCATAGCCTTTTGGAGTGAGATGTATTGCACAGTTCAGGTGAAGGTTCAAGATCCTGTCTTACACTGTCATGTTAAGAGGAGCGGGGAGTAAAAGCGAGATCCACAGAGGCAACTGGGTGCCTGGCCTCATAATAATGGATTCTTAAACCTGAGGTTCCTGAGCTTGTGAAAATCAAGAACCTCAAGATGTAGATTTGCACGCTTTCAAGCAAAGGAAGTAAATACACTTATTCCTTATCATCAATATGTATTCCCAATGCTGACATTTTTTATTCCAAGGGGTGTAATTCATGTGCATTGCACTGCCACACGCAAAAAATGCTATTTTGTCTTTTAGCTGTGTTTTCAAGAAAAGCAGCAGCCCCTGTGTCTTGCATGGAGCTCTTATCTGATAAACGTGATCTCTGCCTATTAGACTGAGTTTCTCCAGAAGAGATTAGCAGATGAACGTAATTACTTCTGGCTACAAAGTAGGTACTTCAGTGGCTTGTGCAACCATTGTGTTCTACTGACGGTTTTAGTAAGGGCTCTTTGAACTCCTCTGGCACTGTGATCAGGCATTAAAGATGTAAGATATATTATGATTTATTTAAGATACTGTTGACTGTACAGTTTTCACAGTGGTGTGGGGCTTCAGTAAAAGCAACTGTCGAGTCACTGTATCTCAGTGTTCTTCTCTTGGAAAAAAAAAAGAAATTAATTTAACATTACGTTTGGCATACTGATTGCTTTTATAAAAGATTTTGTTTGGACTAAAATGTTGTGCTTTATATATTTGGCCATATGGAAAGGCAAGACAATGTAAAATATGTGTGTTTTTAAATCACTAATTGGTGAGTTAGAGCTAAAACAACAAAACTTACTTGGTGCATCTTAATTGCTGTGAGTAATGCTAAAGCTTTGAAATGCAGTCCTTGGGAATGCTTAAGATACTAATTATGTTCTGACCAGTCAAGGTGCACTTGTTCTGAAACGACTCTGAGCTGGTCCCTTCCAAGAACCTGGTAGTCCCAATGCCAAAGTGGAGAAACAAATTCCTTTCTATGAAAATGAGTTACCCTCCAAAACCAGGAACAGACTTCAAAGCGTAACATCTTAGGACAAGAGGCACTTCAAGATTTACAAAGCATGGCCTGAATACCCGAAACACAAAAGCTCAAGAGCAGAAGAGCACTTAGGTTTGGTCCAGACCTAGCTGCTAACTGGTATTTAGAATCATAACTTGCTAATTGACATTAGTTAAATTCTGAAGACCAAGTATGTGAACTACAGATGCTGTCTTATGGACTCTCCCTTTGAGGTAGTTATTATATTAGTTCTGGAGTTCCTAAGAGATTTTTCTCTCTGCTTCACTTTAGATTTGAGACGCTTTTACATTTATTTTTTAAATTTTAAGGCATTTCATAAAACTGTGTGTGGTTATTGGACTAGCCAGTTCAATGGACTGCCTAGGTTCAATAGTATATCAAAGTTTTCAATTTTGGAATTGTTACTCTTAATTGCAAACATATTCCATTTTTTTTTCTGAATAATTTAAAGAGAATTAACTTGAAGACATTGTGTCCAGGTTTACTGATTTTCTGTTAGCCTTCCTGTAGTATATTCATTAGTTAACAAAACTAAACTTTTATGCTTTTTGCCTTTTATTCATCTTATGAAAAAATCTGTCAGCTATCATTTTGAAGGACAACTGCCTCCTCCTATTATTAGCATTTGTTTTTCTGTCTAAATCTGCGAGAATAAATTCTATTCATATTGATACACTTTCTAGCGATAATATTAAGACTTATCTTACAGCAATCTATTCATATTCATATCTTGATAAGATTATCCAATCTTATCCAGTTGGTTTCTAGTAGGGTCCCAGAAATACCAGAGTGAAACCATTCTTTCTCAAAAGTTGTGACCTAAATGGTGCTTTATTCATAATGTCCCTTCTGTTACTACATTTTGCTTTGTCTTTATACAAGTATAGCTTAGCATGTTTGTGTTTCTTTCTTGAACCTGAACGCTTTTGCTATAGTTTACTGTTCCATTGTGTTTCTGTTATCCCTATAATGCCTGGTTTCATGTTTTAGGCCAACATTTTTTGCTTATGTTCCTTCTATTAATATTTATTTGATTTTTTTTTTTTAAATCATCCACAGCACCTCAGCTGCATTAGGAGCGGCCCTTTTGTTAGCTTAATTGCCTGGCTGCTGTTTTTAATTACCACTACTTTTTTTTTAAAACAAAACAAAACAAAACAAAACCCACCTTGTGTCCACCTACTTATTAACATACTCGTATGTATTTCTGTATCCTTACCTGATTTTTTTTTTCCTATTCATCTATGCTAACCAAATGAACTATGAATATTATGCAAGCTTCTCCCAATTTCTGCCATCATTTTTAGCTTAAATTTCCTCTACAAATGTTGGCGGTGTTAGTTGTGGAAGATTATTTCTCCATGTACCATAGTAAAGTTCTGTCTCCAGAGGTGTTTCTTTTTCCAATACATTTCAGTGGCTGAATATCTTAAGATTATTTTAAATTGGAAGTGAGAGCCATTAATCTTTCAAACTTAATTTTCTTCTTTAAGGTACTCTAAGCTGAAGAATGTGAGACTCTTTTTAAATAACGTACAGTATGATATAGTTATTCTTGATCTGTTGCACTAATAATTGTGCAATGTCATTTGTTTCAACGTGAGGTCCAATCACCACAATTTTCTCTGGTTTTCCTTGACTGTCTTCCATATCTCAGATACACATCTCAGAGGCGCATAGTTGTCCAAAATCTGTTCTTTGGATTCCTGAAAGAACAGCTCTGCTGGCCTTCACACAGTCTCCAGTCATAGAAACCTGTCTGTTTTCTGGTATTGGTGTAAGTCTTTTGTTCTGAGGTTCACTCTTAGTTACCTCCTCTTATGACCTATATGCTAACCAATCACCCTTTAAGATATGTTTTGGTTAGATAGTCCTGTGTTTGGTATGATGATTGATACTGGAGTCATACAGCTTTATACATTACACCATGCAATTATGACACTGGCTTTGTAAGTACTGGTTTGTGTAAGTAAGACATGGTAGCAAGCTGAAATGTGTAATGTTTAGGAATTTTTTACTGGTAGGTCATCTAAGTATCGGTGGCAACTACTCAAAATTTGGCAGTTCAAACAGATTAATTTTTCACATTGCATTTATATTCCAAGTTAAAGTCCTTGTCTCCCTTCATGCCACTGTTTTTGAGTGCCCTACTTTTAAAGTGTTGTGACCTCTGCCATTCTATTGCTTGTGCCTTTTAATGATTTGTTTCTGTGCCTTCAAGCTTAGAGTTAGTTATTGTTATCTAAATTAGTAATTAATAAAACAGTATGTAGTTGGATAAATGGCGTGTCTAGTGATGAGCTGACACAAGAAATGTGTTAAGGGATGGAGAGGTAAAGAAGCATGGAAGGAAGAAGTGCCATTGATACCGGTGCAGCACTCAGTCTGAGGAAGCAAGGCTGCAGTGGAGTAAATGGCATTCTTTCCCATCCAGTACCTCAGAGAAGGTGCAGTGAGTTGAGGTTACAAAACCAACTATTCATGCAAGAATCTTGCGATGACTGTGGAGTTCATTCCTTTAATGCAAATAGCTTAGTCCTGAAATTCTTTCTTAAGAATCTGCTGCTGCTTGATCTTCTTTTGTGGTACTACTATATGATTGCAGAAGGATTGGAATACTTGTGATGCAGGCCTGGAAAAATGGGCCGAATAATAATGAAGTGGCTTGATCTAGGAGAAACCTGGAGACAGAATGATAGGGGAGGGTGTTTTGTACGCCCTTATTTTCTCCCTCTCAATATCTAAGCCTAGTTTTCACTTCTGCACCATCTGTCATTTCAGGGCTATGTATTTCAGCTCACTGCAAATGTCATGTGGTTGTCTTTGCACACCTATGAGAGTGGTAGTTGTTAAATAGCATGGTCACAGTTTGACAGCTGATGTTAAAATATAGCCAAGTAGTATGTTGTGTGATGGGTGCATGTGATGTTCCTGGTAGCTGTACTTAAGAATTATCATGCGAATTTCTGTCTTCCCCTTTTCCTTTTTGACACTGGTCTTGCCTTTTTTCTTACGGTTATTCCCTCTTATTCCTTCTGAAGCTGCTACAGGAAAATGAGTGGGAAAACGAATGAATGGGATTGAGGAAGCTCAGGAGAGTCAGCAACTGAATGTCGTCCATTGTAGGTAATTTGGAGAATAGGGCTCTGACTGAGGATGACAGCTCTGGGCAGGTGAACTTGGGGCAGAAGAATTTTGACATATTAGGGTCTTTTTTGTTAATGCAGTAAGGCAGTGAGAAGAGGGGAAACCTCTTGGGGCAATGATACTCAGTTCAGAAACACTATGCGATCCTCTTAAAAAAGCATGAGTACCTCATGGCAAAAAACAGTATTTCTTTAGAATCATGGTCTGGAAAATTCTGTAGTACACCGGAAAACAATAACACTACAGCCGAAGACCGCATTCAAACTTCTTAGTGTTAAAGGTAACATTAATTTTAGTTTAAGTGCATACTTCATATAAAGTCACATCCAACTCTTGATTTTTTTAGTGACTGTTTCTACCTGAGCCAATTTTGATTCTGAACAGATATAGCAAATATAGAAATATATGCAAATTTACTTCTGCAGAGGGTACAGTATGTTCTGGTTTTGTTTTGTCCACTCAGTGGCTATGTAAAGGGTTTTTGTTATTAAAGTCACTGACTTGTGTAGGTCTGTAGAAATCTAGTCGCTTCAGGGTGCTTCACCATATAGATGTTTGCTCTCCTTCTATTGGTGTAATGCCCCTGCAAGGTTATTGCCAACGCTGCTTTGAAGCATCCTTCAGGGAAAAGTGAGTGTAAATTATGGTACAATTGTGGACGATTTATGTGGCTTCCTTGTGTTTCTTATGATAAGGGAATCTATTCAAAGTCATTTGTCCTCCTGCCTCCTGTTCCTTCTTTGTATTGCCTACGTCCTATTTGTGGTTTCTGTAGGACTAGGAGAATAATAATATACTAATCAGATATTCTGCCTTGTAACCTCTGAAGCAAAGTTCCTTCCTGTTAACCAAATCAGAAGAACGCTTGTGGTGTCTCTCCCGCTCACAAGTTCTTACTTGAGCAACATTCTTTAAAGCCAGTAGGCTTTGATTCAGGGCAGAGTTTGGCCTTTTCGATTTTCTAATCCTAGTGTCAGGCCTGCTATAAGAGCTCTTTGACATGTGGCATTTACTTCCATATTGTTGGCTATTCAGGCCCATACTGTGTTTATGAAAGGTGAAGTTAATATGTTGTCTGATGGACTAGGCAGCGCCATGCTTGTGTTCAGTGTGTCTGGACTGTGTAAAGGATGTGTTGGACTCACGCTAAGGTCTGTTGGCTACATCCTGACCTTTCCAGTTAGGGAGTGATTTGAAACTTCACCCGAATTCCCTACTGTGGGCATGCATGTAAACAACAATTGCAGGTAGGTCTTGGCTTTGGCAAAGGTTTGGAATTAGGCTTAACCGTTGTTTCCCATATTATAATACAAACTGGTTGGTTACTTAAAAAATAATATAACCAGATTCTAACTGGTTGAGTTGCTGACTTTTTTTAAAACATAAAAAATCTGGCCAACTTCTTGGAGAAAGTCCACTTAATACACTGCCCATAACCGTTTTCATGTCATTGTATTTTAAAACTAACGTTGAGCTGTAAACTAATAAAAAAGAATATGCTACTAAACAAAGTCTTCAAATCCTTGTCTCTAAGAAATTTTAACAAAGTTACTTTTTCTTAAAAAAAAAAAAAAAAGGAAAGGAAAGGTTGCTGTGTGCAAGACCTTGGGAACTGCAATTACTATCAGAGAAAGGGTCCTTAAAGAGATTTCTTGTTTTAAAAGCATTAACATACGTATCTCTACATGCTAAGAATCTAACTTGTTTTCAATCAAAATGATGTTTTTGCTTTAAATCAACTAGGCTTGTAAGATCATTTGAATGAAGAATTTTTAATTATATTTGTAATGAATAAAGCCAGTATTTTGAGTTAGTTTTGTATAACCAAAAAGCTTTGAATAAAAGTAACGCTTTTAGCTGAAGTAAATTGTAGAATTGTATCAATGAACTCTCAGTGCTATAAGCTTTGACTGCAAATTAGCATTTTTAGGCTACCCAAAACTTTGACTGAAATTCCTGTCATTTGTTTCTACCAAGGGTGGTGATAAGAACATATCTTATAGTATTCCAAATATTACAGCTTGTAAGTAGATCAAATCTTTTGTTTTTAAAGGTGACCTTGCATTTTCTTTTTCTGGCAGCCCCCTCCTGCCCCGCCAAGTGTGTAGTGCTTTACAACTTTATTATGAAGAAAATCAACGAAGTTGTTAATATTCTTTTTAGTGGCAAAAAAAATGTGTTTTTTTTNCCGGCGCGGAGCGGCGCGGCGCGCTGTGTGTCGGCGCGGGTGCGGTGCGCTGCGCGGTGTGGCGCGGTGCGGTGCCGCGCTCTCCTCGCTCGCTCGCTCTCTTTCTCTTTCCCCCTCGCTCGCTCGCTCTCTCCCCCCTCCCTCCCTCGCTCTCTCGCTCTCCCTCTCTCTCTCTTACACTGCCAGCCCCTGATGTGATGGCGAAGAAACCCCGTTGACAAGGCACTGCTTTTTCATGACGGTGAGTTTCCCTTTGAGTGTATTATAATTTTGTGATAAAAATTTCAAGGAAAAAAAACACACAACCTCCTTCCTCCCTTCCTTCGGGGAGGGAAAAGAGAGGGGGGAAATCTATCTCCAGACAGACAGAAAAGAAAGAGGAGCAAATTAACAACCAGGAGTTGCCAAAACCAGGATATTAGGTTTCAGCCCAGAGAGCTATTGGCTCTGGGGCTATGTATATAAATATATATCTAGAGAGAGAGCGAGCGAGAGGGGAGACGAGGAGGAAGAAGAGGGATATTTTGTGGGTGGCTGTTGTTTGGGCAGATGTGGATTCACATGGAAATGAACTATATCTTTCTTTTTTCGGCGAGGCTGGTGGTGGTGGCGGCTGCTGAGGGCACTTAAAAAAAAAAAAGTTGTTTCTTAAAATAAAGGCGGGGGGGGGGGGGGGGGGGGGAGAAGGGAGGGATAAGGTTTCAGGTCCAGGCT
>VXBH01001037.1:101078-140623 GCA_013400035.1 Rynchops niger
GGGCTTCAGTAGTCGAGTTATCAATTTGTTTCTGTTAATCGCAAAAATTCACTTAGGGGTTATGGCAGAAAGCAGATCTAGTGATGTTAAAAACCGGGCAAAATTAAACGACGTGTAGAGGGCACGTTTGCATTGACTTAGAACTGATAACTAAATAAATCACCGGGGGGAAGGAGAGAGATGTGGAGGCCTTCGCTTTTCCTCGGTTCCCTGCTCCCCGCTCCTCCCCTGCTCGGGGCTCGGCGGTAGGGAACGAAACGGGGTATGAAGGAGAAGGGAGAGCTCCTGGGAGGCGGCCGCGGCCGTGCCCGGGCTCGGCGGCCGGCGTTGGCGGTGCCGCTCTGGGCGGGAGCGGGGGGGAGAGGGAGCGGGGAAGATGGCGCTGCCTGGCTTCCTGCCAGCGTTTGTTGCGCAGTTTCGCTCCCGACTCTCCTCCCCCCACGGGCGCCATTTTAAGGTCCTTTCTGCTGTCGCCGCGCCGTGTGGGGCGTTGCCTTCGCGCTCCGCTCGGGCCATTTCTCTTTCTGTCTCGGAAGCCAGAAGCCGTCTCCCTGAAATCACAGAAGCTGCTTGCTTCCCTTCCCCCCCCCCCCCTTTTTTTTTTTTAAAGAAATTGCTGTAAGGAGTTACTTCTGTGTGTGCTCTGGGGAGAGAGGTTTACGGGTTCTTGTCTGTGGGTGGTTTTTTGTGGAGGGCCCCGCCACAGTTGTCACGCTGGATCGGTGCCTTCTCAGGCGTCCCCCATCTCCCCAGGACCCTCTGGGCCACGGTCCTGAGAGGAATTCGGCGGGCTTGCTCCAGAGGGGCCTGTGCTCCCCGCCTAAAGCCCGTAAACGTCGCTTCAGAGCTTGTTTTCATCTCGTTAAAACGTGCCTTCCGTGTCACGAGATGCCTTCCGAGTGTAGGAAGAAAAAAAAGAGTTGAAAGAACATCGTCTTCTGTTGAACGATGACCAGAAATACAACTCGCCATTAAAATCAAGAAATGCACCTTTAAAAAGCGCTGTAGTGTAGCATATAAGGCAAAGTCATCCTCTGTGAAGAGCCTTCAATACCTTTAAAAGCGCTTGCAAAAATACAAGGGCAAGTAACATTTAGGTGGGTGGGTAGATAAACCGTTTTGTTGCTATTATTCTCTTGGTAATGTTTTGGGTTTTTTTTGAGAGGGGGGACTAGGATCTTTTGAAGTATTTATCACTTCTTTATGTTGTACAGGAAGCAGTGCTTTTTCCGAATTACTCAAATTTGGCAGTTCCACTTTAACAGGCTTTTTAAGTTTTGGGTTGGTGCTGTTTTTTAGGTAGAGTGTTGAAAATGGTCTCCTGTTTTTTGACCAGAACTTAACACTTCTTTTTTTTTTTTTTTTTTTTAAACATTTCTGTGTGATTTCATCAATGCTCGTGAGGCTTGAGTTTCGCACCAACAACATCTGTATTCAGGAACAGCAAGTATGCTGCCAGACCAACTCACGCTGCACCCGCTAAGGAGTGTGGAATGCTTGTTTAGTTTTTCGTTTCATGATTTTTGACAGATCAGAGGAGGGCTTCCCTGTGCCTCTTGCTCATTCCTGAAGGAAGGGAGATTTTTTTTTTTAAATTTGGGATTAATTTTATGTCTTTAAAAATTCTTTGCCTGTTGGTGTTGAAGGGTTTTAAGCGACATTTCTAGTGACATATACGTTTTTATTGCTTGGAATATACTAAATTGCCTTGATATAAACTCTTTTCTGAAGACTTTCTTGGGGATAACCTTGTTAAGGTTTTAGCTTTTTAAACAATACACCTGCTAAAACTTTTAATTGTTTGCAAATCAAACAGTTGTGTGGAGTACAGTATTTGTTCACACATTTCATAAATCTTACTACATGAAATTCACTCTGAAGTGATTATTTTTCATTTTTGATGACAGTAGTTTTGGGATTGAGGTAGTGAATTTTTAGTGGTAGTGTGTTTTTATACAATAAAATCAATCTATCATGCACTTAGGTCTGGCAGATTGTGTGTGGATTTTTTCATTGATTTGTGAAAATAATGAAGAAATGACAAAAATGGTATAAAACTGGCCAGTTTATGTCCTCTCGGGGCGTAACACTTGCCCGATGACTATACTCTCTACGCTGACCTGCTTGCATTAAAGCAAATATATTCTCATCTGGAATTGAGATCTTTGGCAGGTAGTATTTAAATATAGTAGAGCTATTCTTTTTCGATCTGTTTCTTTGGCCAGGTCTGAGCTTAGAAGTTTTTTCTTTTTGTTGTTGTTGCAAGTAGTACTTCCTATTTTGCATAGCTTGTTTATGTTGATACAGGAGTGCAGAAACTCACTATGTTGATACACTCTAATAAGCCAGTTGTGATTCCATTGGTGCCCCTTGGATTATTCACTAGTGTGATACTCGATGCATTTTAAGTGTGTTCTTATTTTGTTCATACTTCAAGCGCTTGCCTTACACATTATACATGTATCTTGAGTTGATAATACTCGTATTATATGTGTGGCTGTAGCTGAAGTCAGCGCTACATAGTTGTGCCCTTGACAGAGACGGTTCTACTGTAGCTAAATACGTCACCTTACAGATACGCCATTTTCCTGTCCCCACCATGTGTCCTTTTCCAGTAGAGTTATATATTTAGCTTAATTGTACTGAGAGAAAAAACCCACATAAGCCACAGTTTAAGTATAAGCCCCATTTCCAATTTTGTCCAAGGATCCTTTCTGTATCCATAAAGTTTTACAACAGAGGTAAGTCCATAGTCTAGAGTTGAAGAGCCTTGGAGGCCTGGATGTGTTGGTGTGCTACTTGGGCATTCATTGTACTCTAGTTGTTTTTTCAGAGTTTTGCTGGTATGCTTCCACATCAGTTCCAGAAAAGTTGGATCTGCATAACTGCAGATTATGTTTTATAATGTGGCTCTAATGGACAGTGATCGTGACTTTTCATACTGCATTAGGCTTGTGATAAGTCTAATGGCTGGCGCTTTTTAGCGTAGATGTAGCAGTGAAAGTGTGTCATCCCTGTCTAACTAATAGATAACAGCGCAGGCATAAGAGCCTCTTTGATAACGTGGCTCATTCTGTTCAGAGCGTTGGCATAATTTCTTCTAGTGGTTCTGCTGGAATAAACTGCACCTCTGCTTGAAAGTTTTTTTTATGGTGACATACCCAGTCTGGCGTAGATACGGGGGTTGTCTACAAAAAAACAAGCCTGTTTTGCTTTCTTACAGTAGACGAAAAGCAGCAAGATTAATAAACAGTTCTAACATGCATTGTGACCTGCAACTGTTCTAGTTTGAAAGTTGGAATAAGCAGTATCAATAAAAACCTTGTTTCACCAACTTAAATGCATAAACACCAGCCTGAACCGATGTTTTTTTGAGATCATCATGTAGTTAAATGAATATGTGTGTCTTCATTTTCAAATGTTCATTTGCCCTTGCTTTTGTTGTTGAAAAAATAACTACTGTGTCTGTATTATTTTTGCTTTATTTGAGAATCGCTGAGGTTTTAGACAAAATAAAAATTAACACAATCAAGTTTTTGTATTGCTTTATTTTCTTGCACTAGTTTTAAAATGTGCTAGAGCTACTTCTGATGTTACTTTGAGTAAGGGAATACTTACCAAAAGCAAAAGAAAGTAAATGAGCAAATCAATGTCAGAGCTTAATACAATAGCCTTTCTTTCATTGAAGGTATTAAGAAAGGGCCGTGAAGTGAAGAGAGGGGGTCCAGGGAGAAAGTTTTAACTTCATTGCCAAGAGGTTGATCATTTTTGTAAGGGCTGATCTTATGTCTTGTCTCAGGTGGAACTTACAGTAGTTTTACTGTGAACTTGATCTGAGAAGTGTGGAATGTCAAGATCTGGTGTTGAAGCTTGAATTTATTGAGATGTGTCGACCACAGAAAATACCTTGGCCCTACTGAAAGAGGTGGCACAATCTCCGTTGGCTTCAGCAAGGCATTGGCTTCAACAAGGACAAGATTGGCGGCGTGGATGACTTTCAGTCTGGTTTTGGGGGCATTGATAAGGACTGCACTGCTGAATTAGTTACACATTTGTCAATTCATCATGTTCAGATTTCAGTTGATTGTCCAAACATAATAACTGAAAGGAATATAAATCTCCATTCAGCTTTAGTTATTGTCAGTTGTTAGCTGATACTAGCTTTTGTGAACCATGCCTGTGGCAAGGTAGCCAGTTTGGTTTCTAGTAGTATGGACTAGAGGGGCAATGAAAAGATATTAATTGGACATTGGTTTATAAATTACATGAGAAATCAGTTTATAAAGATGTTACGTTATGTATTTTATCAGAATCTTTGAAAATTATATACACAGAATGAGAAGCATGATACACAGGTATTCTCTAGTAGGAGCAAGGTAAAAACATCTGAAAAACTGACTCTGCCTTTCTTGAAGTATTGTGTTACACAAATAATGTGTGTAACAGGCTGAGGGAGTTGGGGCTCTTCAGCCTGGAAAAGAGAAAGCTCCGGGGAGACCTCTATAGCAGCCTTCCAGTACCTAAAGGGGGCTTACAGGAGGCATGGGGGGGAACTCTATCAGGGAGTGTAGTGATTGGATGAAGGGTAATGGTTCCAAACTGATTTAGATTGGATATTAGGAAGAAGGTGGTGAAGCACTCAAACGGGTTGCCCAGGGAAGTTTTGGATGCCCTGTCCCTGGAAGTGTTCAAGGCCAGGCTGGATGGGGCTTTGAGCAGCCTGGTCTAGTGGGAGGTGTCCCTGCCCATGGCAGTGGGGTTGGAACTAGAGGATCTTTAAGGTCCCTTCCAACCCAAACCATTCTGTGATTCGGTGCTAATAGACTGCATTATCACCTATAGTAGTTTCTAGAAATACTTAAGAACTTCATTTGAGCAGGTGAACGTTTATTTCTTAAGGAACTGTTCAGATTACGCCTCCTTCTTTTCTTCTTTTGGGATGAAACCAGGACCTTTCAAAATGTTCTATGAATATTGAGATTCCTGAAGAATTGTGTATGTGGTGAAGCAACTTAGAAGACAAGAGCCCAAAATAAGCTGTAGCGTAGCGATGAGGATACTCACTGCAGGGGAAATGGGCTGAGCTGAGGGTTCAACCTGGTGAATCCCATGGGTCAGTAAACATCCTGACCTGCAGGCTGAGAGTTACTCTGAATTTTCTCTATGTGGTTTAAAAAAACCTCTTGTTTCCAGGTGAGAATCTTGTCAAGATTTTGATGTTGCCAACAGCAGATCTGGATGCAGTAGGAGAAAAATTGCATTGAATAAATTAGAAGTTCAATGCTGAACATGTGTGTCTGAGGGAAAGCACATTTTAGACAGCTGCGCTGCAGGTTCACACATGTGCTCAGTGTGCTTGAGTGTAGCTGGATTAACCTTTACTATCATACATACTGTTAGTAATTGAACTGCACATTTCCATTTTTTCTTAATATATTAAAATATCACTGTAGTTTTTGGAAGCTTTGTAAGTTGCCACATTTACCAAACTCAAATTCAGAATCTTTTTTTTTTTTTTTTTATGGTATACTGAAGGGAAATAAAATTTAAGAGTTGAATAAGCAACCTATTGTAGGTTGTCCATGCTTTAGTGTGTGGGTTTTGTTTGCCCTTCTGTATATGGAGCTGGTACTTCACAATTCTGTAGAGACCCTGCCTGTTCTCTTAGCTGTTCACCTCCTGCTGGATCTCAGAAACCCTGAAGATGCCTAGCTGTTCATGAGAGGTAGAACTTCTTGTATTTCTATTCTGTTGCTATTTTTCTGACTCCTGAACAGTTCACAGTTTTTGTAGAGAGGTTTTGCATCATTCAGCAAATGTCTTCTTATACTGTTGCATACAGATGTCTCTGAAATACTGATGATTAAATTCAGTTTTACAGCTAATTTCAAATATGGCAGGTTCATCTTAAAAGTACTGCTCAGATTTAGAATCTTGGAATGAAAACACTTGCATATTGCGCTCTGTTACTAGGTTACAATCCCAAATTTCTTGCTTTGTTAGCTCTTTAGAGCACAGTTCCTGGTAGATTTTGCAACAGTATAGTAGTTACTTTTTGTTGATTACTCTGGAAGATAAAATTTTTGTAAGGAATACATTACGTGTTGTAGAATATAAGCAGAGCGTGGCTTACAAGTGAGTAGTTAAATCCTTGTGTTTTACAAAGTACATTTTTAAAATTAATTTTGCTTCCTTACTCCTGTTGTCCTGAAATGACAACTTTTTGATAATTATGCCTTCTGTATTTTTGCCTGAGTAAAACTGAGAGTAAGATTTTAATTTGCGATCAAGTTTTTCAGTATTTACCTCTTTCCCATTGAATGCTCCATCATTATTCCGCTGTACCTCATTTTTACAGTTGTGGGAGGGGGAAGTGGAAATACCTCTTAATTGTTTCTTTGCATTCCATCTGTGTAAAAAATATTTTTTTTTAAAAATAAAGGGCTTGATGTGGTGAGCAGCTCAAAAGTTGATCATAAAATACATGCTTGGTTAGTTAACAAGAATCTGAAAAGAGATTGTTCAAAAAGTAGCATGGACTTGAAATGTAAGAATAAAATATATGGTAATGAGGCTTTGAGTTTATGCTCCTTTCTTGCACTCCTGTGTTGTAGAGAATGCAAATGTGGTGTGGTTGTTCCTGTGTAGGTAAGTTTCCTTCAGTGAATCCAAGGCTGCCTGTTTGGTAGGAACCTGAGAGATAACCGATAGTGTAAGGAAGGCAGTAGTTACAGCATCGTAGCAACCTGAAGTGCGCACTGCTTAAATGATAGGCATTACCTAATATGTGGTAAAATGGTGTCTTTTTCTTTTTTCCTAGTTCAGAAGCACATTGAGCAAAATATTAGCACTATGAAAAGTAATGAGAGTCATGGTGGAAATTAGTGTGAGGGAAGGACTTCAACTCCGGGTATTTTGCCTCTGCAGTCAGTGTGGAATCACTTAACGCCGCTATGATCCTTTGATGTAATTTAACAAGGGATGGATGCTTGTATTGGGTTAATAGAGTTATCTTACATCTGTATTCAAAAAGGATATGGGGGATGAAGATGTCATAAATTGGATGTAGCACTCTTAAGTTCACTACAGTATCATTCTCTACAGTAACTACCACAGTAACTTTGATTTATTCCATTTTTGTTGTTCTGATGATTACTGTTACAGTGACAGTGTCTTTCTTAAGATATTCCATAGTGAAGTTACTATTAATGTTGGGATTTTAGATTAAAATACTGGAGAATGGTGTAGAGCAACAGAACAGCACAGAAGATTTGATGGCTCAGATCCATTATAAAGCATGACAGAGGTGTCGTCAAGAGCTCCTGCTGACGGGATGTCTGCACAGTCTTACCGAACCTGTGAGAATCAGTGGGCATATCTCATACCTCAGACAGTAGTTGCTTCAGGTGCTACGTACGTTACTGTGTGCAAGTTTGACTATCTCCCACTATAAAGCTGTAACTATAGCAGACATTTCCTGGCTTTAATGCATTGGTTTCCAAAGGTCAGCGTTCACTCTTAGAAGTCGTCGGCCAGCATGCTGCCAGTCAGGAATTGATCCCATGTAGTTGCATGGAAGTTGAGTCAGTAGATTTGTACAACAGTTTTGCAGATAAACTTATTTACTTGTGGCTTACCGAGTTTTGCTGGTGATTGTATCACACTTTTGGGAATTACTGCTCTAAATGCTGCTTTTCTAAACTTGCCACTGTGTTAGGTTCTTAGGCTTTTTACAGAATGTGAAAATAATACTTTACTGCTTTGTATCTGAACTTATATGTTAAGGTTGTATGAAATTATAAATGACTTTGAGAAAGGAAAATAATTATCTGTGACAAGCTTATGTACATTATATGAAGCGTATATGAGTAGTTGGACTGTTCTGGACCAATCCAGTTTTAATAACTCTGCAGGTTGAAGACCCGGCATGTGTTGCATGATACTGTGGATTGTGTAGCATGATTAAAAGTTTAGGCTGGTAAGGACCACTGGAGTTTAACTGGCCCTGCCCCCTGCTCTGAGCAGAACTAGCTTCAACGTTACGACAGGTTGGTCAGAGCCGTTTGAGTTTTGAAAATTTCTGAAGAGGCCTCTTGCTTGAGCATTCTTTTGTGTGAACTTTTTTTCTTATATCTGGTTGGGGTTTTCTGCATTGTGTGTTTTGGCTCTTGCCCCATGTCTTGCTGGGCATTGATGAGAAGAGGCTGGCGATGCTTGTCTCAGTACCCCTTTTAGCTAGTGGCAGACTGCAGGTGGTGCCTCGGTTAACCTTCCGTTGTCCAGGCTGAAGAAACATAGTTCCTTCAGACTTTTCTTAGTATGATGTGCCTGCAGGATGTTATTGGTGTTCTGCCGGACTCGCTTTAGTTTTTCTGTATTTCTGTTAAAGGGTGTGTGTGTGTGTGTGTGTGTGTGTGTGTGGCAAAACTGGACACAGTATTTGAGACGGGAGGTCCCAAGTGCCGAGTAGAGGAGAGTAATTGCTTGCATTGACCTGCTGCCTGTGCTGCAGCTAACGTGAGGGCAGTGGCTGTATTAACTGTACACGTGCGGCTACAATCCAACTGCTTTAAGCTGGCTGAAGCACCGCTGCCTTCCCCCGTACTGAACTACCCAGCTCCCTCCTTCCTATTCCCTCTCCTGTGCTGGCACTAGCACTCTTGTAGCTCCGTGGCAAGCCGTAACTAAGTCAAGAAGCTAATCCGAGTAGAAATAGATCAATGTATTCTGTCAGATCAATTTTCTGTTACAGGTGACTGTTCAAAGCCTTGAGCTGGCTCAGGGAAGGTGGATGAGAGGGGCGCAGGTCTGCTCCCTGCCTCTTTTGTTGGTCTTTGCTCTGTAGTAGGCGAGAGTGTTGAAAGGGAGGCAGAGGCTTTAAGGCCGAGTAATAACAGTCCCCCAGAGGACTGGCCTGCATAGCTGAGATTTCCTTGTCAGTTTTATTACTTTCACCTTTTCTTATATTCTGTTTGGGAGCTTGTGATAAAGGGCACTCTGGTTATTTCCCAAAAGGGATAGGCAGCGCTGCTTCCACAAGTACGTGGGACCCAAACTGAAGTATACACTGGGTTCACCAGTGCTGCAGTAGCAGGGGTATGAAATAAAACAGTAGAGGCTTTGCTAATAATAAATTACAGAGAATATCTGTGCTGGCTTGTGACTAATTAGTAAGGATTGCCCTTTGTAAATTAGTTGGATACACCAGCAGGACTGAGCTTGGCCTACTTATCAATAGATTTTTAAAATTTTTTTTACTTTTTTTTTTTTTTTTTTTTGAAAAGACCCTGTAGAACAGTGTTGATCACGACTATTTGTTAGGCTACATGTAACAGCCCTCCAGCAGCTTGTGTGAATCTTCCCAATGTGTATTTTCCCTGAACTGTGCCTAGTGTGGGCTCTTGGCAGGGCCCTGGTGCACTGTTGGGTCCCGATGGCCTAGACAAGCCTCACCTGGAGCCTCCACCCACACCCCTTGCCAATGGGCTGAAGCCCCCGTCAACTGGTCCACATACAGAAGTGGGTCAATCTTCAGGAGTCTAGGGCAGTGGTCTCCAGATGTTTTTGCACACTCCTATTGGTAAAAGTTTTTTGAGCACCCCCAGGATATGTACATTTATTTACAAATTTACATGCATGTGCTCCTGAGGTTCTAATATTTTCTTCCTGCACCCCAATGGATTGTCTTGTGCACCCCCTGTGGTGCACACCCCCCACTTTGGAGACCGCTGATCTAGGCTACGTTAACTCTAGTCCTCTAATTCCACTCAATGCGTCAAGTTTTATTTTCAAACTGTGTTGGTTTAATATGGTTTATACCCATTTCATACATCAGTCATTGATTTGGCCTACTGTGTGTTAACAAACAGTGAAAAGGAGAGGATTTGTTTAACTCGCGTATAGAAAAACTGAAAAGATAGCAAGTAAAGCAGCAAACTTTTCTTACCATTTGTGCTGTAAAAAATGTGTTAGAAAATTTCACAGGATAGGCTTGCTTTTATTAACACACTTGTAAATGATCATCTGTGTCAAGGTTATGTGTCGCTAAAGTTGCTTTCTTTTCTAAGTAGACTGAATGAGTAGTTGCTTTTGGGCATGCAAGGACTTGGTCTGATTGTGCACCTCCTCTGTTTCTGTCCTGAAGTTAACAAGACACTGGTCCTCATTGAAAATCTGCATCAATTAAGAAGATTTAAACCTGCGGTTACATGGTTGTTTAGATCTCGGGTATGTGTGGCAAAACAGGGAACGGAATTTAGTCTAAATTGGTAGGTTTGTGTCGTGGTTGTGATCTTGATGGTTCTTTGGTATACTGCTGTGTATGCTGTTTAAATTGCATGTTGGTCCTGTGGCATTGCACAAAAGCACTGTCATGCAGCATGGTGTTAGTGTAGTGTTACCTAACCCTCATTTGTGGGGATATTGAGATGGTAGCGATCTGTCTGTGCTTTGTTTACAGTTTTCAAGGTGCAGAAGCCTGTAGCCCCTTAGGCTGCGAACGCTGATCAGAACAACTTCTGAATGTAGCAAGAGCTGCGTATGAAGTGTGTTTGTGGCTCTGTGATGGTACGTTGATCAGCTGGTTTTATGCAGGTTAGGTCTTTGGTAAACCAACATTAAAAAAACCCAAAAGGTTGACATAATACTACTTTTTCATCTGTGTATAGAATTCTGCTAGTGATGACAAGAATGTTGTTAAGACTTGTTAGGAGGTTGCAATTCTGGAGGGAACTGGTGGTGATTCTTGATGTTTATCAAAAATGTAGCTGTTTGCTTTGGGTTTTATTGTCTGTTGTAAACTGGTAGGAGTTTACCTTGGGTAGATTTTTCTTGTATCGTACTTGTGAAATGAGAAAAAATAACATTATTTTTTCTAATAAAGCCAACTGCATGTTCATCTCAAGGGCTGAATAGGGAAAAATATGTATTACCATTAAGAGTTTCTCTCTTTGGTGTTTTCATACAATTTATTTTCCTTTTGATCATTACATGCAGGTTTTCAACAGTTTAGTGAACTTAACAAGTTTATCTAATTTGTGGTAGTAGTTTTCATACCTACAGGAGCGCTAATTGAACAAAGTTCCATGTGGTTACTTTCCATGATGTTGAACCCTTATTGTAGTATAGTCACAGTATTTGGATTGGTAAAGGAAAGACATTTTATTTTATTTTATTTTATTTTATTTTATTATTCAAATAACGGTGTCAGTATTGCAATATGGGATGGTATGGCATTTTCGAAACTAGGCATGCAGTATGAAAACAAAGATTATGTTGACTTTTGGTAGAGCTGATTTTTATGTTTGGTTAGCTAGGAGTCTTTGAAACTTTGCTCTTGAGACACGAGATGCTATTTAGCTGGAGGAAGTAAAAGCTTTCTGTAAGTTGTACCAACAATGCAGTTAAAGCAGAATGCTAATCACAATGCTAATCTCTTGTTAATTTGCTCTTACTAATGCACATTTACATTTAAATTTCATGACATCATAGAACATTTTGTTACTTATTTAGCATTAAATTGCAAGATCAGTGCCATGCTGGTGGCTGTATGCAACAGTGAGCAGATGTGCTACTGAATCACGGGAGAAATTATTTTTCTTAATGATGCATAATCACTTGGTGAATGCTGATTTTGTCAACGTCTGAGGTAGTTTTCTGTTGCCAGGCTTTGTTTTCCTGTTCTCCAAGAGAGGTGGTACTGAGGGATCCTTATAGTGATGTATCCTCTGGTTCTGCTTCAATCTGTCTGTAAGCTGAAGCACAGGAGATTGAAGAGAAAACCTGAATGAGGTTATGCAGTATAGAGAAGAGGGAACCGTCTGCTAGTCTAAAGTACAAATCAGTTTCAGAACCAATGGAGTATAGAAGAATGTCAGGAAAGAGGTACAGAATCACAGGGCAGCTGAGGTGGGAAGGGAGGTCTGGAGATCACCTCATCCGATGTCCTGCTCGCAGCAGGCTCAGCCAGAGCAGGCTGCTCAGGGCTGTGGTTCAGCTTGTTTCTATGTGTCTCCAAGGATGGAGACCTCATAACCTTGCTGGAAAACCTGTTCTGGTATTTGATTACCCTGAGAGTTTAAAAAAAAAAAAGTTTTTTTCTTGTGTTTAAATAAGTTTGTTTGTTTGTTTGTTTTGATTTGTGCCCCTTGCCTCTTGTTCATTTACTGGATAACACTGGAGAAGAGTTTGGCTTAGTCTTCTTTACACCTTCCCACCAGGTATTTATACATGGGGATAAGATGCCCCCATAGACTCAAGCGGGACAGTCCTAGGGCTCTCAGCCCCTTGTATAACAGATGCTCCAGTCCCTTCATTGTCTTAATCATTATGGAGTTCTGTATGAGGGAGCGCCTGAAGAAAGATTTCATGTGGATCTGGTCAGGGGCAGTAAGTTTCTGTTTGTCAAGAAGTAAAAGAGAGAGCAAAATGAATTAAGCCAAAAGTATATTAATAAATTTGAGTGATAAGTATAATAGCAGACTTTTTAAGGGAAGTTGAGAAAAAAACAGGGATGTGATGCACAGTGATTGATTTGATGTAATTAGAAGATGTTGTGAAGAAGAGATTGGATAACTGAATGGAAGCCAGGGTACCAAGAAGCTTAGGAAATGCTGGCATCAGTTGATAATTGAACGGGTGGATTAGCACAGGCTGCCCAGGGAAGTTGTGGATGCCCCATCCCTGGAAGTGTTCAAGGCCAGGCTGGTTGGGGCCTTGAGCAACCTGGTCTAGTGGGAGGTGTCCCTGCCCAGGGCAGGGGGGTTGGAACTACATGATCTTTAAGGTCCCTTCCAACCCGAACCCTTATATAATTTTATTATTACAGAGATAATAAGGGAAGATAAAATGGTCCTGAGAGTTATGGAGAGGGGAAAGGGAGAAGGTATAGTCTCAGATCACATTTTGAGAGTTATGGTGAACAGGAGAACCAGGATATGGAAACAGAAGCTTCAAAGGAACAGCGCTCGGAAGAAAGAGCGTTGGAACATGTTTGGTCCAGGCAGCACCTGACTGAGTAGACAGTGCTTAAGAGAGTTGGTGGTCATGATGATGTGAGGCTACAAAATTCAGTTTAGCTAATGCAAATTAATTCCTCACCTGTTGTTAAAAGGATTGTCAGAACTTTGTACTATTAATCACAAGTTCTTTTAAGTACTCTTCTGCGTATTGTTCAGGAGAAACTGGAAGTGGCCATTGTCACTAGCGATAGCTAAGAAAAGTATGCTAGAAAATAGTGCTCTGTTTACTGCTTTGTAATGTCTTGGCTATAGTTTTGGTTCTAGCCTGTAACAGCGCTGCCATGATACTAGCCTGAATTTGTTTACCTTTTTGGCTGGTCAATATTATAGCCACTAATTTGTAACAGTCTTTGTAGAGGTTCTATAGTGTTTGGTTATTCCCTCACTGGCATTAGCTGGGAGTAAATTCCTATAGTATTATTTTAACTGAAGTCTTGAGATAGCATGCAATGTTGACTTATTTATGACACTTTTTTTTTTTTTTTTAATCATAGAAGTTGTTTTTAATCAGTTTGGTTAATCATTGGTCTTTCTCCAATTTAAAATTCTAAAAAAAACCCTAGATGGTAAAACATTAGATAGGATATTGTTACACGTGACTGAATTTGATTTTGAGATAAATCAGTGGACCTCTGCAGAAAGTGCAGGTTTATTTAAGAACTTTGTCAATAGTAGACATCTGTCAACTTCATAAATCGGTTAATAAAAAATTTTGAGATATTCTAAATTGGTTTTATTGTCGAAAGCAATCTGTTGTCTGGTACATATCAAATATCCATCCTCTCTCTTTTTGTTCTAGTTGTCATGGATGATGACGACGATGAATCCTGTCTCCTTGATCTTATTGGGTAAGTTTTCCTTAAGCAATTCTTTCATAAAAGTTGGGAAAAATAATTGTGTAAAATCATCTTACAGAAGGCGATTCTATCTCAGTATTGTCTCAAGACTCGGTGACTTCCAAATGAAATGAGTAGCTTTGCTTCGCTTTCTCCACGTGGAGATGTGCGTATCACAAAACCGTCAGTCCCAGGGTGTGCCAGCTGACAGTCCTCTCGCTGGCCTTCTCCTCAAGAGAGGCTAAGGAATGAGTGTGCTTGGAGGTTGGGTTCTCTTCTCAGCTAGTGGTAACGTCAGGTCAGTGTTGAAGGACGTTACTAGGGATCTTGTTACTAACTTCATTTTTTTGATTAAAAAAGTAAAGATCTCTATTTTTTGAGTAGTGGAACTAGATACTTCGTTAACACTGTGCTTGCATTTTAAAGGGAAAAGTAAAGGGGTTCTTAATTTTAAATACATCATTTCTACTAATAACATCCACTTACATAAATACGTTAGAAAAATAGAGTTACTACCCAGTACTGTTAAGTATTCACAACAAACGAATTTATCATCATTTTGCACAAAGATACTTGATTTTAATAAAATTGGGGATTTTAACTGGTCCTCCCCCTTCCCTCCTCCCATCATTTCCATAATGGATTTATCTGGAGGTTTATAATTCCATATGGGAATCTCAAAAAATAATAAGGATATCTGAAGCACGGGCAAGATTTTTGTAGATAGTATATATAACAAGTTACCTTTCTTCAGCTGACATTCATGTCAGTATTCACGAATGGATAATATGGTATAGTGCATTTAAAACATAAGAAGAAAATTGAGTATTTCATATATGATACTTTGTTCAAACTCTGCACGAAATTAGTATGACATCGGTCTCATGGCAGCTACTAAAAGATTGTTTCATACAAGAATATTTTACTGTCTTAAATGTAGTAAATAAATAGGGCTTTTACCTTTCTCACGTACTCGAAGCTTCCAGTGAAACCAGTGAGAACTTTTAACTTCTGAAAAGCCGAAGTATCACCACAGTGGCTACTGTAATTTGGGGGTGACTCTGTGGATACTATAGCAAAAGCATTGCCAGTAATGGCTGACGGTTATATTCTGTGAAGTATACTGTGCAAGATAACTAACTGATGGTAGCCATTTGAAAACACATCCTGCTTGGAACATAAAGGTGATAATTGACTGCATGGGACAATTAAGTGCTCTGTCACGAGCATGAATCATGAGGATCCCGGTACAAGTTCACAGGTGGTCCAGAAAATTAAGTGCTCTCCTCACAGATGAGTGTTTGTGTGAAAAATTACAATGTTCTTCCTGCTGCTGGCAGCAGTTACTTTCTTAAGCATCTAGAAGAATGGAAGACAGCATTTTTTTCCATCTGGTCTTTGATTTCGGTAAGTGCTTTCTAAGATTCCTTCCCTACTAAAGACAATATTTAAGGTGATGAAGTGTTCTTCATTTTTAATTGTGTTTTTCAAGATTTAAAGCCAGTGAGTGTAATTAGTATTAAATGGCCTGGTTATTTATCAGTAAAACTCATAAGCAGGAGAGAGCTCTGTATGAGGTCATGAGCTCTGCTCTCCTTAACTTGAAATTTAGTGTAATCTACTATGAAAACGACATTTTAATTTGAAAATATATGTAACTACTTCCATGTTGTAACTGTAATTGTACTGTAAAGTGCCCGTCATGTACTGTTTAACATGTCTTTTGTGAACACATGAATGCAGTTTGTTTTTTAAGCAAAAAAAGAGGAATAGAGGTGTATTTGTGCTTTTAGAAGTGTAGTTGTAAACTGAAAGATCTTTAACTTGTTCCCTCTTTATTTTCTAGGATGATCAAGAGAGGAGAAGTGTTTGTTTCAAAGTAATATTTTTTACATGAGAATCTCCTGCTTCTCAGAATGTTTTATTATTATTTGCTAATCAATAAAGATGTTTTAAAGTCAAAAACCTTGTGTCATTTTACTCTTCATGCTAGTGGATGTGTTGGGAAATGCTGTATAATTGTTGTATTAAAATAATACCATTTAACATAACCTCCTCATGTTTTTTACCTGGTCTATATGTGCAGTTACATTAATTTATTTTTGATTTGTTTGAATTTCCAACACTTGTTCTGTCAGACCACATTTTTAGTCTTGAGCTTTATTCAGTGGTAGTGCTAAGTTAATGAAATACACTAAAATTGTATTTCATAATATTTAATCAGTTACTTCTGTGGTTGGTTTCATTTGGAAAAGGCACCACTTTTTTCTCCCAAGTGAAGGGACTGTTACTCTGGGAAGCATAAGGTGGGTTTTTTTTGACTTAAATTAAGGGTGGCAGAAAACAT
Organism: Rynchops niger; assembly: GCA_013400035.1. NCBI lineage: Eukaryota > Metazoa > Chordata > Aves > Charadriiformes > Laridae > Rynchops > Rynchops niger. The sequence goes on from VXBH01001037.1 coordinate 117,281, forward strand.
GTTAAAGATTCAGGTTTGTAAATACCCTATTGACTTAGACATTAGCTAAACAGGCATTATAATTCTTCTGCTTGTTTTAGTTCTCATGTTATTTGGTGGTGGTATTTTCCTTAGGTCGTGTGCTGTGTGCTGTCATAAAATACTGTGTGTCGTAAGAGAATATGAGCAATACTCTCATAAAAGGAAGTAAAGTAGAATGCAATTAAAATTTTGTGATGAACATAATTTATTGCTTGAAATGTGTTGGTACAATGACAGCAAATAGGATTAACATCTGAAAACTGTACTGATACAGGAACACAGATCCTCAGATGGTATAAACTTTCAGCTTTGCATTGGAGTCAGTGAAATAAATGTGTTTTTTACTATAAACCTGATTTATATAAATACAGTATCTGGCTTAGTTAAATTAGCATTGTTAGTAGAAAGAGCTTCCTAGAAGTGGTAACCTTTTCTCTTTTTTTTTTTTTCCCCTACCTTTAAGGGACCCACAGGCGCTGAATTATTTTCTACATGGACCTAGTAGTAAATCTGTAAGTAGAATTCCTTTGTATTAGACATACATAAGCTTCATTTAATGTATTATTTCTGAACATGATTTTTTGTCCTTTACCAGAGCAATGAAGACTTGACTAATGCAGAATATTCTGTAGCCAACTCAAATTCAATTTTCGCCAACTCCAATGTAAGTGGTCAGGTGATAAATTATATTTGTATTTAATTGCATGCTTCTGTTATGGCTCTAGTTGGCTTTTATAAAACTGAGTGAAGTACATGTGGGTTTTGACCTTTTCTGTATGAAAATTCTGATTGCTAACATAGAACCACCTCATGCTGTTAATATAAGTATTTCACTGGGTTTTCAGCGGGGAATTAATCCGAAGTACTGCACTGTTTGGCCATGTTTTGTAAATGTATTAAACAGCTTGCTGCGCAGTGAAAATACTCTCCGGTGTAACTCTCTTCAGTAAACTGGACTTGTAATTTTAGTGATTGTAGATTTAGTGCTCAAATGTAGACCTTAAAAGTTAGTCATTCATACATTTCCTCTGCATGTTAGATTTTTTTTTTAATTATTTCTAAGTAGATTCTGAGCTAGCAATTTTTTTAAATTAATGAATGGGGGATTTTTTTGTTCTTTCGACTGAATAGCTAGCTTGGGATCTTTCCTTCCTGTAGGGAAATCACTTTAAATTCATTAGGTGTTGCAAGTAGTCTTCAGTATTCTTTCTTCACCAGGAGTGTATTGCAGCCCTGGACCAAGTTTTACCCAATGAGGTTGTGGAATCTCCATCCTTGGAGATACAGCCAAGACTGATCTGCTCTAGTGCTGGCAATAGTCCTGCTTTGAGTGGAAGGTTGGGCTAGATGACTTCCAGACATCCCTTCTGATACATGATTCTTTGATTTCATTGGTGTGTTTTTTTAAAAAAAATGAATTCTTCATCCCACAATTCAGTTATTTGAATACATAGAGTAGGATTTCCTTGGTAATTCCTCTTTCTGTTGTACTGTTCTCTGGACTCTGTTTGTCCTATGTTGCTAACAGGTATATGGATATGCTTGTAGGTTTTTAGGAACCTTAAATAATTAGCATAAATAAATCCTGAAAACTGTTTATCTGTGTGTAGAGAACTGGTGACTTTTCTGTAGCCACAGTAGCATGATGTGAAGTGTTTGCCCTATCCTTCCTCTTTCAATATGATTATTGATAGATAGAAGAAAAATCCATTGAGTTGAGTTCTTTTTCCAGATAAACTGGTTGAGCTAATGGTGGGGGAGTGGGGTACCAATAGTAATAAAGCGTGCCCAATTCTCAGCTAATTGGGAACAGTGGTTTCAGTGGCACCAGGCTAGCTATCACCGGACAGGAGCTTCCTGTATGCAACATGGCAGACATGGGTTTGCAGACTCATCCTGAGAAAAATGAGGTTATGGGGGCCAAAAGGGTGACATATGACATGCATTTGTCATAGTGTAGACTTCCTAATTGTTCTTTGTAGAGATTTTTCTGATAAGCATGAGTAGGTGGGCAGGAATCAGGGGTGTATTGCTGGTGTATTTTCACAAGGAGAGATTTGGACTAATTTTGAGAGGGAGTGGGAGATTCTGGGCAAGGTGGGATTGTTGCATAGGGAGTAGCAGTTGGGAGAAACAAAATATTTGGTGAAAGCCAAGAGAGCTTTCTGGTATATGAAACTGGGGTGTATGTGTAGGTAATCAAGAAGGCAGGTGATCAGAGAAGCCAGGATTTATAGTGTGTATTCCTAGGACGGCTTACTGTATTTTTATTCTCCAGGACTTGTTCCTCTTGTGCTCTATTCTCATCCTTTTGTATCTTCATAATGAATACCAATGCAGTCTTCCCCTCCCTCCCTCCCTCACGTGAGAGGCCTGTGCTGACCTAAGTGAAGCATGATTTGATTGCAAAGACAGCTTCTTACAGTGCATTGTGAAGGAAGAAGGGGTATCTAAAATATAAACAGATGGTTTCACAGTTCCTGCTTATAACGTAAGATACTTGAAAAGTTAAAGGCTTCTGAGGTTTTTGTCATTAAAATTTTTGCAGAATCTGAAAGTTCTGTCTATGTATTCAGAATTGCTACCATGAAGTAGGATTGACTGTCTTGATGCCCGTATCATGGCTTTCAGTGGCAGAGTTTACAAATTCAGTGGCAAGGGTTCAGTACCTCAGCTGGTAAGCATGCTCAGCCAACACCTAACACAAACAAGATGAAATTCCTGCTGACTGAAGGATGAGAAAGCAGTGTCCACTCCTCTCTCTCCCTCCCTTTCCCCCTCTTCCCTGAGTTGAGTGATTGCATACCACCTCAACTGATTGCAGGTTGGTTTCCTTGGAACGGTTGTCAGTCTCTGTTATAACCCTCATGAGAGAGTTTCTTAGCCATTGCCCTGTTACGTGGCTCATACTTGGTGACTGCTTCCACCTTCCCATTAGAGTAGAGTACAATGAGAGCAGAGTATTCATGGAGCCAGCAAGAATAAGACTTACTGGTAAGCAGATTCATGAAGTTGCAGAGGCACTAATTTCTTGTTGAAGTTAGTGTGGTGTTCTGCATGGCTGTTCTGAATCTGGGCAGCAGTGATTCAGATGTTAACTTGGAAGGTCCCTAGTTCCAGTTTATGCACATAAAATTGTTTTGGGATGTTAAACAGTCCTGGGAGCAGGGAATGAAACTCCAGGATTCTTCTTTCCAATGGGAGAGTTTCAAGCTATTAATTGTGATTGCATGTAATAATATTATTTATTATTACAATTGCTATTACTAGTAGTAATAGTTATATTGTTAATACTAACTGAAGTAGCATTAACTGGAGCCCTCTAAGTTACACAGCCGTGAAATATTTCCAATTGACCGTTGTCACTGGACGCAAGTTACAGATGCAATAGGGAATTCTGCGCAAGAACCTGACAGTTATGAGTCCCAATAACACCCTGGTTAGTGACTCCTTTTTGCTCTGCCTGATGGTAGCTAGGTACAGTTGAGAACATGATTTGTAGTTGTAGGTGTTCACGAGGTGCAGACATCAAGACATTTAAATACTAGTTTAATTTCCTCTGTTAAAATTAAATGTAAAGTTTTTATTGTAATTTTATAATTGTATTTTGAAAATATTTTACTGAGAACAACCTCATAATATTTTAAAACATGGTGGAAGTTTCATAAACTACACAGGCCGATTGAGAAACAGATTGGGCTAAAATTCTGAATGAATACGCTTGTGGAACTGAAGTTAGGGTGGGAACATTCTTGCATGTGATAATTACGTCTTGCAGCATATTCACACTGTTTATATGAGGTGAAAACAACTGTCTCTGACCTTCAACGAGTGAAGGCTCAGAGTTTGAAGGTGACTGATAATTTCACACCCACATCCTGACCTAAAAAGAAACTGCATGTCATCTTTGAATAGTTGAGATACGATTTTGCAATTTAGAAAGGTGTACTCTGTCGAACTTAAAACTATTACAAGTTGTTATTATGTGTTCAAATTTGTCATTCCACCTGTAGAAGCCTGATACTATTGTTATGTAGTTTCTGGACATAGCTTTGTTGTAGGAAAATGTTATTGACAGTAGGCCAGAGTGAAGTAGGTTCTGATTTTCCTTATCACAGTATTTATGGATGTAGATTAAAAGGATTTTTCCATTCAAGATGCCACTTAATGTTTGCTGTAGTTTCAGTGTTTCTAGTTCTCCATAATCTTTTTACTAGCATAAACCACAGAGTCTGTAGCATTGTTTTTGTTAGTGCTTTGTTTCTAAAATTTTTTTTAAACAAAGTATCAGTGTAATTCCTTAACGTTATAAAATGGTCACTAGTTTGCACTGTATGACTAAAGAAATATTGGTACGATTTTGGAGATGGATTTTGAGAGAGGAAGTCAGTGAAAGAGCAGCTTTCTTCTGCCTTTTCCCTGCTACTACTGTTGCTACTGAAACTTCGCCCCAAATTGAGTTACAGTGGAGGTCTTTTCGCTCCTCCTTTCTTTTATCCTTTTATCCATACAGTGCTCAGCTCGAGGAAGAGAAGATGGTACTTTTAGAGCGTATCACATCCTCTTGAAACAGTGCAGCTGCAGAGCTGAGTGCCGTGGAATTGGGAGATTGGAGAAGTGAGAGCAGGCTCTCCAGCAGTTTGATACAAGGGCATGAGTGGGATCTAAGCGACGCACTTGTTTATGCTGGCCCTCTGTATGGGATGAACATCACCTTATATGCACACTAGGCAAAGAATATAATTTTGTAAAGAAAGTTTGCTTGCATGGAGAAAAAGCTTAATGAGGAAACAAGGTAGGGCTTGGAATTTCTGAAAATGATTTATTTCTTGTTTTGCATTTCAGAACACTGATCCTAAGTCGTCTGTAAAAGGTGTGAGCGGTCAGCTTGGAGAGGGGCCTAGTGATGGACTGCAGCTGTCCAGTAGCCTTCAGTTTCTTGAAGATGAACTCGTATCTTCTCCTTTACCTGATCTTACTGAGGATCAGCCTTTTGATATTCTTCAGAAGTCCTTGCAGGAGGCCAATATTACTGAACAGACTTTGGCAGAAGAGGCATATTTGGATGCCAGTGTAGGTTCTAGCCAACAGTTTGCACAAGCTCAGCTTCATCCTTCTTCATCAGCATCCTTTACTCAGGCTTCTAATGTTTCTAATTACTCAGGTCAGACGTTGCAACCTATAGGAGTTACTCAAGTGGTACAGCAACCTGTTGGAGCATCTTTTGCAAGCAATACAGTTGGTGTGCAACATGGCTTTATGCAACATGTCGGAATTAGTGTTCCCAGCCAGCATTTGTCTAATAGCAGCCAGATTAGTGGTTCTGGGCAGATACAGCTAATTGGTTCATTTAGTAATCAACCTTCCATGATGACCATTAATAACCTTGATGGATCTCAGATTATCCTGAAAGGCAATGGTCAACAAACACCTGCAAACATGAGTAGTGGCCTCTTGGTTCATCGACAAACTCCAAATGGTAACTCACTATTTGGTAACTCAAATTCAAGTCCAGTAGCACAACCTGTAACCGTTCCATTTAACAGCACAAATTTTCAGACGTCATTGCCTGTCCATAATATCATCATTCAAAGGGGTTTGGCACCAAACTCTAACAAAGTTCCTATTAATATCCAACCAAAGCCTATCCAGATGGGTCAGCAGACTGGTTACAATGTGAATAACTTGGGAATACAGCAACATCACGTACAGCAAGGGATTCCGTTTGCCTCTGCCAACTCACCTCAGAGTTCAGTAGTTGGTCCTCATATGTCTGTTAATATTGTTAATCAACAAAATACAAGAAAATCAGTTACACCTCAGACAGTTAGCAATGCTGGAGGTAGTATTGTTATCCATTCTCCTATGGGACAGCCTCATGCACCTCAAAACCAGTTTCTCATACCTACAAGTTTGTCTGTTAATTCTAATTCAGTTCATCATGTCCAGGCCATAAATGGACAACTTCTTCAGACTCAGCCTTCCCAGCTGGTTCCTAGCCAAGTGTCTGCTGAGCACGTAATGCTCAACAGGAACTCTACAAACATGCTAAGAGCCAACCAGTCGTATTCAGGACAGATGCTGAATAATCAGAACACAGCTGTTCAGCTTGTTTCTGGCCAGACATTCACAGCTCCTGGAAACCAAGTTATAGTAAATCATGGAACTTCACAGATTGTTGGTGGACAGGTGCCACTGCAGCAGGCGTCACCAACGGTGTTGCATTTGTCACCCAGTCAAGCGAATGTTTCTCAAGGTAGATCGAGTTTTACTACATTGTCACCTGGGCAGTCTACAGTCTCAAATATGTCAGCTTCTAATCGATTTGCTGTTGCAAGTTCTGGTTCAGTACATCCTAGCTTGGGACCATCAGTTCAGTCTGTTGCATCTGGAGGAAACTTCACTGGAGATCAGCTCACACAGAACAGAACTCAAGTTTCCGTCAGTGCATCGCATCGTCTTCCAGCATCCTCTTCCAAATCTGTCAGCACCTTTAGTCACACATCAGTTGGAGTAACACAACAACAGTTTGCCTTTGGTCAGGTACGAAAGTTGCTTGAGAATATAGCCAAAGAAGTGCTTCTAAGCTGTGCTAAAATCTGGTTAACAAAGTATTAAGGTTGCTGTTAATACAGAGAACATGAATTTTGCTAATTTGTATTGTTCTAAATAGTGTGGAACTGCTGAAAATTACTGTAACCTAGATACCTTATTTCACTTTATCACTGAGTGAATGAGTCTGTCACTTTTCATTAATTCAGAAGATTTTGTTGGTGATTTGTAGTAATATTTTCAGAACTGCTCAGCAGTGATGCAATTCCACTCCTGTTTAAAGGAATGGACATAGTAAGATTACACAGCTACAAGCTTTCCTGAAAATCTTAACTGTAGAGCTAGATGTAAAGGCTTGGTTACATTCTTAGCACTTGCAAGTCTTCTCACTTCATTAAATACTATGCATGTGTTTTCGAAGTTTGACCTATTCAAATTAGAGATGAAAAGATTTCTTGGTTTTCTCTTTGTTATTTACCATACAAAATCAATCTGGTAAACCTTAACCTTTCTGGCATTTTTCCCACTGTAGTTTTGTGTGCCTAGAGCAGTTAGAAGTTTTCAAATTTGAAGCAAAGGCAAGAGGTGTTTCTTAGAATCTTTAAAAGGAAATACCTTTTAAAGCAGTTTGTACAAGCATAACATTTTAAAAATATTTCCTCTAAGAAGAGGTCTACTTAGGAATAATCAAAAAGAGAATTCTGAATTTACTTTTAAGGTGAAAACTGGTCTTTTGTTGTCCAGTTGATGCAGCTGCGGTATATATTCAAGTAAAGTTTGTCTGTTTTCATAAGTGAACTTCCAAACTCTGCCAATATTTAACTTAGTGACTTGTCACATAATTAGCAACAATATATTATTCTACTTCTGTCCTTTTTTTGCGTTTCATTTTTTCCTTGGTCATTATAAAATACTGATAATTGTCTTCAAATGCATTTCTGTTATCTATCTTAGATCTTTCTCTTCTCCCAAAGGTCTAATGGATTTTTTTACTCAAGACCAAAATGGGCATGAAATAATGTGTCTTAGAAAATAACGTGTATTTACAAAACAAGGGCAAATATGTTGTAGAACCACATGTTTGGTCTTTGCCAAAACAACTAGCACAGGTTGTAACATTTTGTTTGCAGATGAGTAATTTGAGGCCTGCTTGTGTTTCTGTTTGTGTGACTGTATCTTCCTATTTGTAGGTTTTTTGCTGGGTCAGTGAGTTTCAGCAGTTACAAAAGCATAATATTTCTTACTGCTGTAAAAGTTCATTTTGGTTTTGTGCTGAAATTTCAGAGCTGAAAGTGGGAACTACAGAGAACAAATTCCACTGTTTACCACAATCTTCTTAGTTTGTTTGTACTTGCATTTTAAATATTGTACTGTATTGTAAACCATGTATCATTTAGTCACTAAACACTGGACAGTTTGTTCCACTGTGTATATTTTTGTTGTGGAGACACCTTATTTAGTCATCTTGCAGTTTTGAGACTCTTAAAAGCTGAGCTTTCTGAGGGCCACTTGTAGTGGTAAATCATTGGTCTTCTAGAATGTAACTGGAGTATATTTGTACTGTTAGTGTAATTTCTGTTCCTCTCCGATTAACTTTATAAAATTCTTGAACTTGGGAGGAATTGGGATGTCTGAAGTTTCACCACTTAAGAGTTTGAGGTTGAAAAAGGTTGTGTAGAGCTGAATTTTAGTTGCCTTTTTTGCTTTTTTCCTCTGTTTATTAAAGCTTTCAGTAAATATTTGACTGTTTTTTTTTTATTTTTTTTTTAAATGTACGTGGCACAGAAAAAAGCTATGAGCCAGACATCACCAGTTTCTGCATCGAAGACACAGGATAATTTGAGGCAGCCTCAGCTAACGAGTCTTCTGAGCAACACACTATCAGGTCAACTAAGGTCTTTTTAAAATAATTTCTTTATTTGATCCAGCAAAATAAATTGGTTCTTCTTTGATGTGTCAGACTTGCATTGATGGCTTATACTGATAGGGTTCTAAAGTTTATCAAAATTTAATTTTTAGAAGAATGCAAACTGATTTTTCAGTTTTTAATGTGTGCTTTTATTTTTCTAATCTATGGCACTTCATTTTGTAGAGTGAGTAGAGTGAAAAGTTGAATCTCCACAATAACCAGTTATTTTTTCCCTCTATAAAATCCAAAATTGTACATTTTTTACATTTTTTTAATTTTTATTGCCTTTTTTCAGCTTAGGAAAGTAAAAATAAGTAATTTTCAAAATATGGACATCTGCTAAAAATTCTATGAAACTTCTAGACCCTCTCTTGTGATGGCTGCTTCAGATGCAGAGGAAATTAAAATAGCGATTACAAGGTTATGTGAAGGCTGTCATCACTTTATTTTTGAATGTGTCACTTTCGGTTAGAATAGTTAATGCAATGTTCATGGCAAAATACTGGCCTTATCAAGCAACACCAAGAAGAAAACCAATATATTCAAAACCAGGAAAATGCAGTAACCTGCATGTTCCCTTTGTACATAAGTAAACCTTTTGAATAAGGTCCTTTAATCTGCCTACCTTTTTTTTTTTTTCTTTTTTGCCTTGTGTACTGTTACGTGCAAGTTGTCCAGGCAGTTCTCTACAATTAACACAGTATAGGCTTTTTTTGGGGGGAAAAAAAAATCTTACTTGTGTTGGTTGTAATGTAGCACAGCTGTTAAAATGATGTTTAAATTTCTGAGCAAGGCAACTGAAGGCAGTCTGCCCATCTAAAAAAATCTAGGAAAAAAACCTATGATGCCTGCTGTCTAAATACTTTTAGGAGCTCTAGAAAAATTAGGTTTGTGTGCTTGAAGGGAGTGCTAGTATTGGAAAGCTTGATAAAATATACTGTGTGATTTTCAGTAGATTATTGGGGCACTTTATTTATGGTACCAGTTTTTCCATGGGGTAGTTTCACTAATGCTTTTAATCATATGAGACTTGTATCTTTCTCTTAAAAGCTAAAAACTCAAGAAAAATGATCAGTATAGATACAAGAAATTACTCTGTTCTTGCTTAGGGTGACAGAGTCTTTTTAACATGTGTTTTATAGGACAGGACTCTGGAGGAAAAATCATACAGCAGTCTCTAGGAACCGCACAGCCACAAGAAAAAGTAATAGTATCATCATCAGTTCAACAGAGTATACAGGTAAAGAATACTTCTATTTATGTTTCTTTTTCCCTTACAATTTTAGTAGTTAGGGATGGTTTAACTCCGTATTGATAATGTAGGAGTCCTTGCAGGTTGTTTTAGGGTATATGAAGTCACTCAAGCTTGTCAGATTCTACCTTGGCATAATAAACGTTGAGTATTTTGCAAGTTGATATTCTGAAGGCTGTTTTGAGATTTAATTCACTAAGTGTAGTCTGACTGTACTGTTCCCTGAAGATAATTTCATATGACATGTCAATTCTTTGTTGAGTTGGACTTAAGTTAAATCTATTCTTATCATTATTTCTCACAAAGTTGGCTATTCTCTAGCTGATTGGGAGGGGATGGTTTGTGAAAAGTAGTAGAAAAAAATCCATCTGGTCTTTATTGTTTTATTCATTACTGCATTGTCTTCTTTCCCCAGTATCTTTTCTTTGCCTTTTTTAACCACCAAGAGTTCTCCTGTATTATGGCAACTCTGTACAATAATTTAACACTATGGCCAGGGTTTGGGGCTGGAATGGAGACCAACTTTTTTGGAGAGGGAATACAAGAACTCCTGGAGGGAGGAGACAGTTGTTGGACTCATGGCCTGAGTAGCTGAGAGCAAGAAGGCGAGGGTTTGAAGTCTTGAAAATGCGGACTTCCTTGTAGGTGGAACTAAACTACACAGTCATAGAAGAAAACAAGGGAGGATCTGATTTAGAATTTTGGTTCCTTGCTGTAAATGTATTTGTTGATGTAGTATCACATGAATGTTTTACCCTGCCTTACCAATGTACATATAGAGCAGAAGATGCTCCAGTAGTGGTGACCTGTAAGTTCAGCCTGGTTTTGTAATTGTTGGTCAGGTGTTCATTCTCCTGTGGTGGTGAATGCTTTTTATGCTCTGAAGTTAGAGGATTTTTGGCCAGCAAGGACCATTAGAGTGTGCCTGCTTCATGCTGTTCCTGCTTTGCTAAGAAAGGTGCTCTGTACCACATGCTTTTTTGTTCCTTCTAACCATGTAGTTCAAAAGAGCTTTCATGCAGTCTTTTTAAAAATCATAAGTAACTTTTGCTCTGTGGCCAATTTCATTAGAAAGGCTAGTTGACTAAAAAACCCCAACAACTTCGTATTAAACAAAGACTGTTTGATCTAGAATTGCTTCTTTGGGAGAATGTTTGGATTGCGTTAATGCCTCTCATTCAGTAGGAACATGAGCCTTTACCGCGTCACATCTAGGACAGTGTTTCCTTGAAAAACCTTGGCTTCATAAATGTCTAAGGAAGGGAGAAGATGACGTAGATTTAGATGGGTATATCTATAGCATTGACCCTGAAACAGAATTCCTAGAATCACTTTTCACCCCTCACCCAGCCACCATGGCCTTTGAGAATTTAAGTACGCAACCGTAGTCTGCTTTCCTGACAGATACTGTAATCCATCAAAAGCAGGCAAGATGACATCGGCTGAGAAATGCAGAGACAGTTCTTGGGAGCAGATTTCTTTGGAAAAGTTTTTAGTGGTACCTTTTCTTCTCTTCACCTGCTAAATTTGATCATCAGCCTTTTTCCTAGTGAAGCATAGATACTTACTACAGTGTAGTTTGCCTACAAACAGCATTTCAGGCCTTTGGCTTATGTAAGAGAAGTAGCTTCCCTATTTCATTGATACAGTGCCCTGTGAAAATAGGAGATAATTGAAAATGTTTTTGCTGATGTGGTGGTTACACTTAGTATTGGTGATATACTTAGTAGGCAGAAATAAATGGTGAAACTTAGGCTTTGAAAGGAGGGGATATATTGTAATTTGTCTTTTATTTTGGACTTAGGTGGATGGTCATTTAGTTGGACAGAAAAGGCCTGCTGCTAAACAGTTAACTAAAGGAGCTTTGTAAGTCATTCTTCTTCTGTAATTTTTTGCAGATATTTCCTCTAACCTTAATTTCTTTTTAGTTTTTGTCAATGCATAAACTTCTGTTAGAGTATGTGTTAATTATATATCATTAATTTTCCTTGTAGTATTCTACAGCAGTTACAGAAGGATCAAATGCATGCTGTGACACCAGATAAAAGTCGGTTCAGATCATTAAATGATGCAGTTCAGAGACTCCTTTCATACCATGTGTGCCAGGGATCGCTGCCAACAGAGGAAGACTTAAGAAAAGGTAATTTTCTTTTTAATGATTGGCAATAAAGTTTGTAATCGTTGTATTGAGAAGATTCTTTATGTAAGTTAGAGCAATAAGATTTTAAAATTTGTGTAAGTTACTGAACCCTCTGGGTCAGTAAAAGAACAGTACTTGAAAGTATACTCTTGTCTTTCCAGTGGACAGTGAATTTGAATCTGTAGCTACACAGCTTCTGAAGAGGACACAGGCTATGCTGAACAAATACAGATGTTTGCTTATAGAAGATGCAATGGTAAGGTGTATAACCCAGGTAAATCTTATAGGGTGTGATTCGGTTTTTAAAAAAAAAAGAATACATCTACAAGAAGGTGAGAGCTAGCATTACAATTAATTTTGCTGATACTCTTTATTGCCTTATGAAGCTGATAAATACATGTATGAAGGCTTTAGATATACATATATATATATCCAGTTATTGCACAATCAGTCTCAGTGGCCACCCTGCATTTTTAAGTGTATGCACACATCTTAAAATCAGTGAAATGGATTGAATGTGTATTTCACATACTGCCTACATACTGCCTTTATATATAAAAGTTTGTAGACATTTAAGACACGTGAACTTTCAAGCTCTACTTACACTTTCCTCTTGCTCTGAACAGACTGTGGTAGTCAGGAGGTGATTTCTGTATATTTTTCTGGCTGATAGAGCCCGAAAGAATGTTGAAGAGCTCCATTCAGAGGCCTCCAGCCCTATTATAATTGGAACTAAGTCATATTACCACTTAGGGAATCATTACTTCTTAGAAGCTAGGTGGAGCCTCACATTTTCCTCAGAAGTCCTTCTGATTTAAGTGCTTTCACAATCATGCGTGATGTAAATAAACAGAAAACTGACAAAGTTACTTTAAGCATGTATTTTACAAGGATCAGGAAATGTCATTTTGGCTTCAGAAATGAGAGTTTTCAAGCCTGGAAAAGTTTAGAATTAGAGAATAGTAGACATTTAAATTACTCTGCTTTAGAGACAGGAATATGTAATGAACATGTTAGAATTATTATGGTTTTGGAATCTAGCAGTCCCATTAAAAAAGGTATTAACCATCAAATGTTTGCAAGTAATTGCAGGTGCAGAGGGGGATGGAGATTAAAATCTGTTATTTTAGCATTTCATATGTTGTGTGGTAAATACCATACAGACATTCTGAAGACATTATTTCACTGTTCAGGTGTGGAACTAGTTGTCTGTGTTGTGACTTAGTAGCCAGTGAACTTTGTTCTGTGATGGATGGATCCACCTGGCTTGAAGGCATCGTCAGCCAAATGCAGCTCAGCACCAATTAGTCAGAAGGATGGGAGAGAAGTGCAGGGAGGAAACATGATGATAGATAGGGTGGTGCTTTTCTCTCCAAAAGATACTGTGTGATGTAAAAAATTGCAGTGTACAGTGGTAAGCATACTCAATCTTCAGATTGAAGAATATTTTATGGTAGAGTTTCAATAATGGTTTGGGTCCTTGAAGGTTCTGGGGAATTGTGAACATTCTCTGCAAATACCTAATGAATGACATTCTCTTTCTCTGAAGAGTAAGCTGTAAATGTCTTGATTTGGTACCAACGTATGAGTGACTACAGAGATGGTTGGTTTTGTTCCTTTTCCTGCAGCGGATAAATCCCTCTGCAGAAATGGTTATGATTGATAGGATGTTTAACCAGGAAGAAAGGGCATCTCTGACCCGGGATAAGCGTCTTGCACTAGTGGATCCTGGTAAGTAAAGTGATGGTTAACTTCTGAATCTCACAAAAGCAGCGTAAGTATGGAGTGTTTAAAAATAGTTGTGGCCACAATGAGGCACTGATTACTAGAAATTCCAGTAATCAAAATACTGAATAAACAGTTGCAAGTTAAATTTTAATAACTCCCAAATTCAACAGTCTAGGAACACTGTAAGGTTGAAAGCAGTTATTTGGGGGAAAAGCATATTTCACCTGAGAAATTTTTCTGAGTTTCCTTTGACAATAGGCATGACTCCTGCATGGTCTGAATTCTAGTAGGGAAGAATCTGAGTTTGCTGGCAGTCAGAAAGAACGCTGCTGTATGAAGCATGAATATTCTTGTTCATCTTAATGAAGTGTTGCTTCTGGAATGTCACGACCACTTAAATGGCAACATTTTTAACCAGACTGTTGTTGAATGTAGCAACTAGAAAGACATTATTTGTGTAAGGTAACAGTTACTATTTGTTTAAATGTTCTACATGCTCTGCATATTTATTCAGATGTTATATTGAAGAAGGGATTTGTCTTCCAGATACCATATTTGCATATCTAGAAAGTTAGGAAGTGCCTTGTCTGGTTTTGCAGGGCACGTACGTGCATAGTATGCTGATTAATTTGGTGACATTACACTGCATGCAGCAGAACACTTAAGCATGTGTATGTCTCTTCTAGACACCAGTCTGTAAGCTGTGGATGTTATTTGAATTTTAATACTCAGAAACTATGCTGGAGTGTCTGATGTATAGATGTATATGTCTGGTGTATAGGTGATTTAAGCAGAATGTTGTTACCTATTTTTCAGATGGTTATCAGGCCGATTTTTGTTGTTCTGCCAAACAATTTGATAAAACAGCTGAAGAAGCACAGTCCAGCAAAACTGACCATCAGTCTAGCAAAACATTACCTTCTCGAAGTCAGACTACCAAAACCCAAGCCAGAGACCGACCAAAATCCAGCTCAGCAGAGTCCACAAATCACAGTAAACCTCCTCTAGTGCCTAACAACATTCTGACATCACAAGAAGGAATTGCTTCTACTAAAAAATCGGAGAGCCTCACTAAAGCTTTAAAGTTTGAAAAAGCTAATTGTTCTTCTGAGAGCCAATACGTGTCCATTTCTGAAGAAAAGAAGGCTGGGAAAGATCTTGCCAAGTCCACGGAGAATTCTTCGAGTTCTGAAGACTTGTCAAAAACTGTGTCAAGAGGCGGTCATGGAACACACAATAAAATATCAAGGAACACAGTTCAATCTTTCTCAAAGGTAACGTGTAATAATTCCCTCCAAGACAAAACTCTGAGGAGCTCTCCAAAGAATGAGGTTTTACATCCTGATAACAGGAAAGGCTCTGGTGAACCCCAGCAAGACTTACTGCTCAGTAAGAGTTTAGAAACTACGTTTAAAAACATCTTGGAACTTAAAAAAGCTGGGGGGCAGCCGCAAAGTGAGGCGACAAGTAGTGGCTCAGTTGAGTTAGAGTTTCCTAATTTTTCACCTATTGCTTCACAGGAAAACTGCCTGGAAAAATTTATTCCAGACCACAGTGAAGGTGTTGTAGAAACTGACTCTATTTTAGAAGCAGCTGTAAATAGTATCTTAGAGTGTTAATAGTGGCAGTACCATGGACAAGTTATGTTTCTCTTAGCAGAAGCAAATGTGAATGACACCACAAGTACAGCCTGACATGCATTTAAGGTTAACCTTTCTAAACTAGATTCTGTTCTGTGTTTGAGAGCAATACTCATTGTGGTTACAGTGAGATACCCAAGTAAAGTTAATCCTTGTTAGAATGCAGTCTGTTAGGGCCTTACTATTTCAAGTATTACTATGATAGTGCTTTTGATAATTGTGCAGTACTGCAACATAACAAGGTTGCAGGTCGTTAGGCCCTATGTAATACGGTAATATACTGACAATCACAGTCATTTGAAAGGATATATTTATTAAGAAAATGTTTTTAAAAAGTGATGGAAGCAACAATTCTCCCCTACCCTTCTCTTCCACAAATCATTAAATCTTTAGTTTTTCTGGAAAACCCACTGTACCTCTATTCAGAAGTGATTAGTTGCTTTGGTAATGAATCTGTGTTCTAGGATTCTTAAGTTGGAAGGATATCATCAGTGTGTTTACAAGGCTTCATAATTTAAAGTGCTTTTCTATTGCTTTCTGAGCAGAAACTAGTACTTGATGATATATTTGTAGTGGGTAACTTTAGTCTGTGGGATGATATTATATGATCTTAGTCACAGTGGCATGATATGAAGTAATAAATGCTTGACTAAGGAAGGTAGAATGGAAGCCAGTAAATGGCAAAGTGTACAGGATGAGGCCATGATAGAGCCATGAATTTATATATATAATACATATATGTTAACTCTTGAGGAAAAGATTTTGCATTTTATAATTGGATGTAGTCAGCCTTGAGTCTTTCTGAAGTGGTATAAATGTTTTTTTTTCTATTTGTTGTTTGTTTTTTTTAGACCAAGTGTCAAAAGCACTTTTATTTGAAAACTGTTATGATATTTGTAGCTTATATTTTAAGAAGACATTAGCCTTACTCTGATTAAATTTAAAGGCCAGTGTTTATTTTTGATTTTTTGCTTTTTGCTGTCAGAGAATGTTAAATCATCCACCGTAGCAGTCATAATTATCAAGATATGTACAGACCAAAGTCAATCATCAATCCCATTGTTTAAACATATCGAAAAGTGTGTAATTATTAATACATATTGTAGAGCCAAATGAAACCATTGCATGGTTTGTATTTGGCTTGCTGTCATGTTGTTAAGATAGAATCTTATTATTTTATTTATTTATTTTAATCTATGACTTTTTTTTTTTTTTGCTGCCCATGCTGCTTTTTCTTAGTTTACTTTGGTCATGAGTGCTTTTGTGCACATAAGTACGCTGACATTCGTCACGTTTGTGCAGTACATATGTCTGCTCAGGAGGATATAGATTTTGTGGTTTCTAAGGTATGCTCTTGTTCTCCCCCAGACCTTCTCCACAGTTTCTTAGAAAAATTATCAGCCATTTTCCAGACTTGCTGATTACAGTTTTCATAATAGAGAGGCTCATTGTGACAGGCTGTGGTTTTCTGTCAGATTGCCAGGAAAGAAAACAGAAGGTTTTGCTGTCATGTAATTCAGTCCATCTGAATAGTGCAAAAGAAAGCAGAATTAGATCCTTGTGACAGTAGAAGATTACAGTGCAACTCAGTGTTGAGCTACAGTCCACTGTCTGACCACTAAAGGAAATCAAATCTAGAAAGCAATGTGAGAAAGATGAACTTCCTTAAAATTCATTTCCCCTTCAATGTGAGTGGAAATACTGGTTTTGTATGTTACTAATTGCCATTTTAAAAAAATGTGCCAATTTTAAAGTTCATGTTTGTAAAAACCCATCATTCCCAAGTGTTGTATAAAATATTCAAGATAATAATAAGTATTGCCAGTTTTAAATTTTTAGTTAAGTGTCCATAGAATAGACTCTCAGGCAGTTAGTTGTTTTCTTATTGGCAAAACTGACGATATAGTCTTCATCTATTGCCTTTTTAGATTTAATAATATGCTCATGGCCTTGTATTCTGATGCGTACTTTATTTTATCATTTTGGAAATTTAACCATTCTAAACTGTCTGGGAAGGACAACGGTAAGTTACACAGCTGTATGTTAACTAGTTACGTTTTTCATTTATAGGGGAAAAAAGTAAAGTTGCACATTCATTGATCCACTTGCTTTTTGTACAACCTCAAAAAGCCTGTGGGGTTTCCAGCCTCTCTACCGCAACTGCATAATTGAAGTATCAGGCGATGTGTCTTCTATTGGATCTCATTTTGGGGATGGGGGACAATGGCATATAAAAAATGACAAATTACAAAAAGTAATCATGGCTGATTTGGTCAGACACATTTCTCTGAACTACTTACGAGAGGAACCCTTCGGTCCCAGCAGGATTAATCTTAGATTGCTAATGTTCTGTTGTTCACTCCTTTGAATTCAATTATAAAGGAATTCTGGTACGTGGTGAAGCAGTAAATGAAAAAATGGTATTTTTGTTGTGCTTAAAAAGAAAAGAAAGCTATGAATTTATCAATCATATGGGCTCAAGTCCAGCAAAGTATTGTGAATGTGCATGACTTTAAACATGTTTTCATTATTTTGCTGGATCAGCATTGTGATTTCAATGTTATTTAATACTGCCTAATATTAAAACAAATTTTAAACTGGCAATTAAGAAAACTATGTTTGTTTTGAAGATTTTAGTATAATTTATCTGTTAGATTAGGGAGGCCTTACAGACTGACTTCACTTAAAGAGGATGTGTCACTTATTGTCAGTGTGGTATGGACTTTATTTGCTTAAATACCTTCATTTGTAAAGTATGTCTCACTTGAAATTGCTTTGTATACATTTTGTAAAAATATTTATAAAATGTTTTGTAAAAAAAAAGTATAACAAATTGCAGTTTATTTTGTTATGTTGGATAAATACTGTTAAAAGACACAAGTCGGTAAATATATTGTTAATCCATGGATAGGAAATGTTTAGTTGGAGATTACAAATTGAAACAACCATTGCAATACAGCCAAAGATTTGGGAAAAAATGTCTATCTGTGATTGTCTTGATTTAACCAAGTTGAGTATTTTACATTTCCAAAAGAGGATTGTTCTTAGCTTTAAGTAATATGGTTACAAAATATTCTTACTCCTGCGCTTCTTATAATGCAGACCTGTTATAAAAAAGAGTATTCCATACTCCTCATGATTTTTTTTTTTGAACATACGCTATTAGGACTTGGTTCATGTGGCATTACAACTACATATAGTAGTCAGTCTCCAAATAACAAGATTGCCAGTGGTCCTGCTCTGTTGTCATTAGAAACCTTGCCATGGTGAGGTTGCTGAGACGTGCTCTCCTTCACCAGCATGTTCTCTCAAGATAGAGGCAGCATCTTCCTGATACGTCAGGGAGATGGAAGAAAAGAGATGGATTTGGTTACTCAGCTGGCCACCTCATCCATGCTGCAGTTTTCTGAGTTGCACCAGTTGTATTTGGTTATAGATACCTGTCTCTGCAGTATTTCCCATTCCTTCCTTTTGGCTGTGAGAAGATAGTACAATTGCTGGTGATGTAATGCTTCTTCCCTACTTTTAGAGGGGTGATGAACCTTTTCCTACTGTGATTGAATTTTTCAGAAAGTACGCTGAGATTCTGATCTAGTAAAGCTGTTGTGCTTGGAACTTCAACACTTTATTTTTGGAGGCTATGAAAACGAAGGATTGGTGAAGTGCACTGCCTCTCAACTTGGAGTAGGGCCTGCAGTGTTGAAAGGTAGAAATCTTTATGGTTAGTATTCATTATTTTGTCAGTGAGACAAAATAAACATGCATTTTGAATGCTTCTTACGTGGATTCAGACAGTAAAAACATGAATAAAATCAGTTACACGTTATTTTAATCTCCTTTCCAGTTAGGATGGCTAAGCATCTTGAATTTTTTTTTTTCTCTTTATCGTATCCCTGTAGAATTACCAGGCAAACTTTCTCGGTTGGGAAACATTTGATGTACAGTTTATCATGCAGCTGTCTTCACTTCAGAGTATCTTTTTGTTACAAGAACACAGTGTATTTTTTTAATTGCCTTTCAATAGCATTTTTATGGTGGAGTTTGTAATGTTAATTCCAACATTCAGAATTTCTGAGGATTTGGGCATGAGTGGTAATGCATTTATTTAGGAAAAGTTAGGACACCTTTCATTTTGAGGATCTGTGTAAAGAAAAAAAATAATTGCCAGAATAAGCTTGGCACAAGGAAAGGTATGTAAGTAATTTTCAACCGTACAGAAATTCCTCTTTTCTTCAGGAAGTGTTTTCTTTATAAGCCTTTGAATTTTCCCTTTAGAATTGTACACTCTTTTTCGTGGAGTTTTCACAGTGATGTGTTTGTCAGACAGCTTCAAGAAATGCAAGGAACTGACTTAATGACTTGGGGTCACCTGTCACTTTTGCTAAAGAAAGTCATTGCAGAAAATAAGCAAGTTCCAATGAAGATCTGAACAGCAGCAGCTCTGGTGCACTGATAGAATACATTGCACACAGATTTCAGATTGCAGTAGTGGTGGGTATACTGAATTATTGCTTTGTAATTTAAGGATCGGCATTTGTCTTTCTGTGCTAATAGTCTTGCAACTAGTTATTGTACTGGAAATGGAAAAAAAAAGTATCTGTAATAACTAGTTGCAATAGCAAGCAAACTTGAACAAGTTTGCTGTGCTAGGGAAGAGAAACGTAAAAGGACGCAAAGCGTCCAGCTGAACCAGTATTTTTGGTGTAAAAGCAAAAGCCTCTGAAGTTGCCCTGTTGTGTGCCAAGCATAAAACCCTGCTTTATTTTTTTCTAGACCTGTTATCATACAGTTTTGTGGGGAAAAATGTTTCACAAATGGAGGAAAAAGCTAAATCAGAATGTAAGGCTCTTCTGTAGTATACTCTTGACTTGGCCTTGTACATGAGCTTTTGTATAGGTTGCTGCCATGGTTTCTGCAGATTGCTAGCCTTCAGGAACGTAGAGCTCAGTCTCTTTGCTGCTTTTGCACTGCAGGATTTTTTGGAGGAATTTCTTCCAAGTTTTTCTTGAGGAGCAAATCATAGAATCGCTTAGGTTGGACAAGACCATAAAGATCATTGAGTCCAACCGTTAACCTAACACAACCAAGTCAAATGAGGGGTTCATGTTTGATGTAAATTGTTGCAATTATATTA
This sequence comes from Rynchops niger, assembly GCA_013400035.1. NCBI lineage: Eukaryota > Metazoa > Chordata > Aves > Charadriiformes > Laridae > Rynchops > Rynchops niger. Next base: position 137,657 of record VXBH01001037.1, read on the forward strand.
ATGAAACGACAGCAATTTTAGAATTCAGTGGTTTGAAGAGTAAGTAAGCTTAGTTAGTCCATGCTTATACATCTGGACAGCTTTTTATATTCCCGTTAGCTTTTGTGTCTACATAGCTTTACATTACATAGTGTAGTCATACCAGAGGCCAAATTTTCAAAATTATCCTGCACTCTTGGCTATACAAGCTCCTTACTGTAACGTGTTTATTACAACTTGTGAAGATAGTGATGTTTCATTCTAATTGGTTTACGGGAACATCCTTGTCCTGATAGAGCTCCACTATCTCTGCACACCACTGAGGTGGAAGTAACGTAGACCTAACTCTGATATTCCTTTCTAGACACCTGGCATGTAGGGCCTGATCCACAGTCTGTTGAATTAGTGGAAAGATGATTTTCAATTAAGGATTATGTTGGTAATACTTCTCTCTAAAAAATAAAAATTAAAAAAGCATGAAATTTGATTGATGTTATACCCTTGGGTGGAAGGTGATGCAAGGACTCTCAGATTCTACAATGATGAGCATCTCGGCACTTAGGTAGGTACCGTTATATGATTCATGGTGTTACTTGGGATGGTGATTGAATAAAATGTTTTCATGTAAGTAGGCTGCTAATTTTTCCTTTAATGATTTTATATTTTCAATAATTGCTTCAAAGTTCTGAAAATACCAAGCTTTACTCTTGTCTGTGAACTTTGACTCCAGAAGTTTATATGGACATGTGAAACCATGCACGAGTCATGGTGAGAAATCACTTCAAGTAGCTCATTTCAGGTAAGGGCTACAGTGGCTGGAATTATAAAAGTGAGCTAAAAATAGTTGACTTTTATATGAGGCTACAATCCTGTCTGGGTTATTGTTATCAAAAGTCAAGTTCAGCAGCTGAGATTAAATTCCGAAGTTAAAAATTGTGAAGTTTAATTGGAGAAGTACAAGGCTGAAATTATTTAAAAAATGCATGTCGTTTCTGAGCCGTGTCTCAGCAATTGGATTCTCATCGACTTCAAACTCTGGGAATTGCTTCAGAGATCCTCAAAACTGACACCTTTTTGAAATTTTCAGATGGCACCTAAATGACACTGGAAACAGGTGCTTGTTTTTTAAACTTCTCATATAGCTTCTAAGCTGTAATCACAAATCATGCTGTTATTTTTGTGAGTGAATTCCATTTGCTGACAAGTCAGGCAGCTAATAGGCTTCGAGAGAGCTGCATGCAGCACGTGCTTACTTGCATACAGGAAAACTTGAGTTAAAGAAAATTTGGCTTCAGTGATTATTGTTGGAATCAAGGGGCTGATATTATAAATATGGGTATTTGGATGCTTTTCTTACACTGCAGGATTCAGCCGCTGGGCCAGCACTGACAAATTTGTATATAAATGTCCATTTTGTCCTCTCTAGAGTACTTTAAGTGATGTAAATGAATTTTTTTGTGCACTGCTATTGAATTTGAGTAATTTAAAATTCAGTTCTAAGCTAATTTAATCTCGTAATTTCTTCCAAAGTCTCATTCCAAAGTGCAGTAACACACTGAAACTATATTTCCATTATCTAATAGATGGTTTAGGCTCTTTTTTTTTTGGCCCTACTGGGGTTGATGTGTGTGTGGTGTATATCCTTTAAGTGAGCAGCAGCAGAGTGTGACAGTGTTGGAAACCCGCTGTAGTTCATTTCACAGCCTGATATTGGTAGGTGTACTTGGGGCTGATAAATGGCAAACAGAATAAAAATGCATGTGGTTAGTCAATACTTGGGTTGAACAATGCAATTTCACCTTGCTTTCAAGGTGAAATTAATCAGGGACTAGGGGATTTGGAAGGCTGCTATTAACAGAGGCCAGTAACAGACCACTCTGCTGTGCCTGTGAAGGGTTGGATACCAAGTGCTCAGGAACAGGGACTCGGAAACCTTTGCATACAGAGAAGGAAATTCAGCTGAAGAAGACGAGGCTCCAGGGTTTGGAAGAGATGAGCAGAAAGGTAGGTAGGGGTGCATGTGGGATGGATTTGGTGGGGACCTTAGGGATTTGAATGTCTAAACTTGATTTTACAAACACAGAATATATTGTACACACAGGAAGTTCTCCGGGATTGTATCTGTTTCTGTATTGGATCACATAATTAACATTTAAAAAAGAAATATTAAACATACGGTCTTTATTTTCCCCTTGTACCTCTGAAAACACCTGGGTGATACTGGGTGAAGAATTAATTTAACAACATAGTGAATATTCTGCTTGGATGTAGATTTGTATGTCTTACTGTTGCAAGGATGGGCTCAACACACAGTTTGAAAGCTGCTTGTGAAATAACATAGCAAATATGCAAGGTCTGGTTTTAAATTCAGCAAGAACATTAGTAAAACTTATCGGTAAACTGCAAAATATTGTGGAATTGGGGAAGTGTCTTCATGATTCTGAATGAGCATCATTGGCAACGTACTCCTTACCAAGAGGTAGGGAGGGTGTGGAATCTCTTTGCTCCTGAGCTGGTTTTTTTTTTTTTTCTGAGGTTTAATTTTCCCCATTGATAGAAAAGAGTAAAATTTGATATTTTAGTGAAAAAGTATACAACCTTTTGACACCTGCAATAATTAGTATTCAATTTATGAGAACTGGATGTGTTACTCTTGCCTATTAAGGCAACATTTGACTTGAAATCTGGTTTTGTTGTGTGTATGGAGAGGTAGAGGAGAAGCAGCAGACATAAATTGTTAAAAGTGTGTGGTTTTGTAGAACAGCCAAACAAGTGAGAATTTCTGCTTGGTTCTTGCTTCCCCTCCTTTTTACTTACCAAGGCTGCAGGAGCTTTGGTATTGATGAGTTGACTTAGTCTTCCATAAAAGGTTTAAAAAAATGAAAGAGAGGGTGGAAAGCAGAGTACTCGGCGCTCTGTGTGTCTGTGTCCATTCCAGAGGCAGTCAAATAACATCAGGTTCTGCGCAAATAAACAGTAGGTTTCAAT
>VXBH01001038.1:2397-13522 GCA_013400035.1 Rynchops niger
ACAGGACCAGAGGAAATGGTCTAAAGCTGCGGCAGGGGAGGTTTAGGTTAGATATGAGGAGGGATGACTTTACTGACAGAGTAAAGTAGGTCAAGTCAGTAAAGGTCAGGCACTGGAACAGCCTGCCCAGGGAGGGAGTTGAGTCCCCATCCCTAGAGGTGTTTCAGAACCGTCTAGATGTGGCACTTCAGGGCATGCTCTAGTGGCAGAGATTGTAGGATGTTTGGTTGGACTCGATGATCTCAAAGGTCCTTTCCAGCCATGAAGATTCTGTGATTCTGTGAATCTTACTGCCCGTGTTGCCCGCAAAGATGTTAAACAGCACTGGTCCCACTACTGACCCCTGAGGTACGCCACTTGTCACTGGTTTGCCACTGGGACATCAAGTTGACCACAACTCTTTGAGTGCAACCACCCAGCCAGTTCCTTATCCATCAACTGGTCCATCTGTGAAACCCATGCCTCTGCAATTTAGAGACCAGGATGTCATGTGGGACAGTGCCGAATGCTTGTTTGATATTGAAGTGTTTTTGCATGGTATTAAAGTGCCTTGCATACAGTACGAATTAAGAAAAATACAGTTTCTTAGTGAAAAATGTGATTTAAGGCACAACTAACAATGTTTGGGAGTAGAATATTAATGTAATAGCATTAGAAAGCAGCCCTGTTTCTGTAGCTGTCATGAAGCATGGAATTTTAAATGCTATAAGTAGATTTTTTGCGTTGGAAGAAGCCAAGAAGTGGAACAGTGTGGGGGGTGTCCTCATCTCTGCGTCTCCGTTCTGCAAGAGGAGGGGGGCACCTGCATCCTCTGGGGAATGTATGGCTCTTGGATTTTGGGAGCAGGGAGGACGATGTGAGGTACCCACTGGTAGTCTGAAGCATCGCGAAAGAAAGAGGGTCTCTTCTCATTTCCCTGTGGTATCTCTTACTGCCTTCTGCAATCAGAAAGTGAAAAGCGTTAAACCCAGGTAAAATCAAATACATCACTTGGGTACATTGTCGTCTTTTAGGGTGTTGTAGGATGTATTTTGGCTTCAATTCCTTTGCCCTCCTTGGTAGTTGAGTAGGACAAGCGTGTGTGTGCTCCTGTCCTCTCACACCATGGTCCATATGGTACTACAGATTTCCTTGCTCACTTGAGTTTTCGTAGCTGCTCTTTCTGGGATTGTGGTCCCCTGTGAAATAGCTTTTTTTTTTTCTTTTTAAAGATGGAGTCCTTGAGTAGGTGGTGCAGCCTGTTGTTTTTCTTTGAAGGGAAGAAAGAGTAGTGATCTGGAAGTTTTGGGTATGTCTCTCGACTTTTTGAGAGAAAGAGTGAGCATTTCTTGTATATTTAAGTTCGTTGTTTACATTTCTATGAGAAGAGCTTCTGCGCTTGAGTTTCTACTACTATCCTAGTGGTATTGAAGACTTCAGAAAAATCTGTTAAATACTAACCTTTCTTGTGTCCTGCTTGTTGTCATTGAGGATTCTCTTAAACTACAGGGAAATGGGTTTCTCGCCTTTGTTATCTTCTGATGATGCGCAAGCAGTTCTCTCTTACCTTCTGACTTGTACTATAGAGGACAAGTGACAGTTATGGCAAGGAAAGTTGATATTTTCTTTCTTAGTTGACAGCAGGAGATAGTGGTTTTAGTTTGACTGGACCTCATTGATCTAACAAATCCAAAGTGAAAGCCGCTATGGTAGCACAGAGCAGCAGCAGTGTTCAGCGGTGGGTTTTTTGTCTCCTTCCAACTGTTTGACCTTCCCTACACAAATAGCTTAAGGAATCCAGAACAAAAACTCAAGAAGTTCTCTCTTACTCCTGGCGGTGTGTTTTTTCACAGTCTTTTGGGTTGGAAACAATGGCTGTTCTAGTCTTTTACTATTTTTATCCTTTTTCAGTGCAGCATGCATACCATCTTAAGATGGTCCCTCAGTTCAGAGGCCTAAACTTCTGTGACTTGAATGGAATAAGAGTCTCCATGTGTTCATGCTCTACTGGTTGTATTTTTAGAGACATCTCACTTTCAGCAAGTAGGCGCCTCAGATTTCTTTGAAAGTTGTGATTGTTTCATGATGTTCAAGCATATGATCCAAGACAGTTTGCATGCAGTGATTTTTTTTTTAAATATCTTGTTGTTTATTTACTCATGAAAGCAGTTCAGAAATTACCAGTAGGGCTACAGAATTCATCCCTGATGGTTCTTAAGGTTGGGATGTATCAGCATTTAGGTCATAACTACTATAACTGATCTCTTTCACCACGACGTACATGGTTTTCAGTGTCTGTATTGCCGATTTAAAACAGAAACCTGTATGAACCATAGTTACCCTTCCCAAGGATTAAAGAAAGAAGAAAATTCAGGATGACTTTTTTCAAAATCCAACTTTTTGAGTGCTATGTACTGTAGGATATAAGAATATGGGGTTTTTTTCTGGTTGTTGCTGCCTCCTGGGTCTTTCTGGTAGTGTGAGCGAGTCATTCCAGGGGCAGGCTTCTGGATCCGGTGGCAGGATGGGTCTCAAGAGGGGGTGAGTGGGGTGAAAAAAGAGGGAGGAGGAGAAGATTCTGTTGATTCTTGAGTAAATCTCAGGAATTGGGAGTGACGCCAAGAAACTTCTGTCTGTGCCAGTTCCATTAAATTTTCAGCAGTTTTGTTGGAATCTCAAACTTCATTGATTTTAAAAAAAAAAAAAATTAAAATAAATAAAAAGCTTAGCAGATGATATAACTCAGAGGTTAAAATAAATGAGGGGTGGAAATAAGGGCCCATAGCGCTTCTTCGCTGTACTGGTGTAGATTTGAAAACAGATCGGTTGTTGGAAGGCAGGGGTAGGCTTTTGTCAGATTTCTCTGTGTACTTTTTTGACAACCCTCATGGACTTTTGGCAGGTAGAGTAGCAGTAACTGCAACCCTCCTAATAAATGCTTGCACCGATCCCTGAGTCCAAAGCAGAATTTCTCCTTTATGGTTCTTTGTAAGTAATAAATCAGGATATATTTCATCTGTTATACTGTGCCCGTATTAACAACTCTCTGGAAATATGACAACTAATAGATAACTTTCCCTTTTCATAAATCCAGTAGTGTAGTAAAAAAGCTCCAAAGCATCTGAAAATTGGGGAAGTAATAAACCACAATATTTATTGTTTTTTATTTTCTTGAAGTACTTTGTTTCTACTGAACACAAGACAGAAACATTTACCAGAAATAAACTTCACTCGGTGAAATGTACAGACTAATAAGAGTGGCTGGTTTGTGGTAGGTAGTGCATTTTTTCGGTAAAGGCTAAAAAATTGTCCTGATAGATAATTTCAAACTACCCGTATTTTTGTAATCTTTTTGTCCTTAGGACTTTATCTACCAGCGATGATGTTGAGGACCGAGAGACTGAGAAAGGCCGCCTGGAAGAAGCTTATGAGAAATGTGACCGGGATTTGGATGAGCTCATTGTCCAGCACTACACTGAGCTCACCACTGCCATCCGCACGTACCAGAGCATCACCGAGCGCATCACCAACTCGCGCAACAAAATCAAACAGGTGAAGAATTAACTTTGCATGTATTTCTGTGCTTGCAACCACTTGATAGTGTGTACTTTGAGTACAAATCTGTACAATTGCTCTGTCTTTTTCCTCTGTACTGTCCTTTTATTGGTAGTGTAATGTTGTAAGCTCCCACTTTAGCCTTTTATTTCTGTCTTCCCTTTTCCAGCTACTTGCTGTCATTCTGAACTAAACTAAAATGAACTGAGAAAGTAGTGTTACCCACTACTTCTGAACTAGGCCTGATTTTCAAGTCTGTCTGTGGCATGGCTAGGAGCAAACAATCTGTTCCTAATACAGTGGTCGCAGGCTATGTCTTACTGCCAACATGTTTTCCACAGAACCTCTCTGTTGTTTGAGAACACAAGTAATTAAAAAGCAAAACGAGAGGTGGATTTGAAGCGCAAGCTTTGCGGTGCCCCCTGTTCGTTTGTTGTCTGGGCATGTTGCTATCAGGTTTTTGAAGTCTAAGGGCTGCTAAGCTAACACCTTTCCATCTGATCTGTTCGTGTTTTGATATGTTGGCCTCCAGCCACCTCCTAAATACTCGGAGTGATTCATCAGCTTGCTGTTTGCTCTGAGAATATGAATTTTGGTGTTATTTCCCAACTTGGTTCTGTTGTGTGAATGCGCATGAACTCTGTGCCCCCGGATCTTTCTGTACTTTGAGTGCTCACACTTCAGTAGCGTGCCAGTAAATAACTCTGGCACTCTTTGTTGTGGACTTCTTCCATCTGCTCTCTTCCTGCAGTGAAAGAATAGTTCTTTGGACTCCTGTCCTATCTTTTGCTTCCTGTGTAGTTCGCTATAGCTAAACTTTGCGAACTAGGCACCAAATCTAGTCTGTTTTGGTTTTTCTTTTTTCTTTTTTTTTTTTTCTCCCTCCCCCAGCTCTATGGAGGTCTCATCTCAAAACCTTTCACAGCAATGCTTTAGGAGCAGTAGGCTTTTACCCTTCTGGGGCGACGCACTGACCCTTCTGGCTTCTAAAATTCATTTAGCATTTTCAAAGAAAATGAGACCCTTCTGATGCTTTCCAAGGGTAAGAGTTCATTCTAGGATTTATGTACAAAGCTCAGCACTTTGAAAGCAGAGATCAATTGTGGTAAATTTGAAATAAACTGTAGCCAGTGGCCTATTTTCACACAGTACACTAAGCTTTGCAGAGGTCAGAACAAACATATGGGGGTGTGACCTTTTGGTCCTGCCTAAAAGAATGACTGTAAGGGTGAAGGACCTTTTGATATTTAAGTTTTCTTATTAGTCTTGGTCAATACGTATTGAAGTAGCTTTGACCTAATCTCATGGGAGGCTCCAGATCTGGTTTGTCATCAATCTGTATTACACTTGCAGACTTCCTTTTGATGTTCCCCTTGTGGAAGGTGGATGAACGCACAGGCGTTTACTTGCATTAGGAATAGTGGAAGTGAGAGTCCAGGTCCCTCTGTGTGTCTACCTTTTTTTAGTCAATTCTTGTATGAATTCCTGCTGGCAAAGTCTTGGTTTTGAATCTAGTTTTTGAGGCGTTGCCACTGTGAAACTGAATTATGAAGTAGAGACAATTGGATCTACCAAAGGGAGGTTCTTTCTTAAAGATTTGCTGTTCATTCCTTCCCCTGCTCCCAAATGTAGATATAGTTGATCATCTTTCTTGCAAAGACAGGAGTAGAAGCGTCTTGTGAGATTCCTTGTAGCCCCATTGTTTTGCTGAGCTAAGTTGTCTCTATGTAACAGTGGTCCACTAATGATGGTGTGCTAGGTCAGTGAAACACTTTAAGATATTGAACAGGGATTAAGTCTGAAATGAACTCTGTATGCATTTTAGTTTGCCTCTGCTTTTGCAGCAGGTTATGACATTCTTACAGAAGCTTTTCTGTTGGCTTGAGGATTTTGCTATGTTAATCTTTTCAGGAGGACGTTTCAGAATGCAATGTTACTGTATTGAAATCTTAGTCTCTTTCGACTCTGGATGGAGGCTGTTTTATGTAGCTATTATTATTTCTCATTTGTCTGTATTTTTGTCCATCTCTGTTTCGCATGTATTTTTTTAAAACTGCCTTTAGATGGACAAGGTAGGAGAGTGTGCAGCTGAAGTGGGATTACTGGCGTGCTTTGAAGGCTCATTATTTAAAAATAAAATGAAGGGCCTACTTCTGAGAGTCTCTCTTCATGTGTAATTCAGTGAGAGTTCAGCCTGAGAAAAGGTTGGACCCTAAGTATTCGTAACTTATCGCAAAAACAAGAGTGGTGTGAAAGCAATGTGTGAAGCTGTGCTGTTAATTGCTTCCCCATTTTAATATGTATTATTGATTTGCATTATGCAAGAAAAGCTAGGTTATACTGACCTTACCAGAGGATACTGGGAGAACCTGAAGGCGGAGAACGCAGTCTGTGTGTTTGAGCAGAAAGAAGGGAGGAAAAAAAACCCTCTTGATGTTTCCCAAATGGGTTAGAATAGCAGAGACTTTGCCACTTAGAGAGGATGGCATGAGGCTTAAAACCAAACTGAATGGCAAATACCAAGCTGTTTCTCTGGGTGATATAATGGCCTTGATAAATAATGGAAATCCTGAATTGAACTATATCTTAACTGCTGTTTGTTGCAATGAAACCATCTCTCATAAAAAAAAAAATGGTATTGCTTGAAGTAGTAGGAGAATGGTTGTGCTCTTAAATAGGCATGTTTCAAGAAACGGACACCAAACTTGACGAAAGGAGGAGACGTGCCAAAAGATTTAATAGGCAGATGGAAAATGTTTACAGCAGAAAAATTAGTAGTGGCTTATTTGCTTTCACTGAAAATTGGATCCTTGCTATATGCCAAAATACTGAATTGATTTTTGGAAAACATGCAAATAAGTCTTTGATCGTGGTTGTAGGATCCTGCGTTTGTTCATGTTGTTCAATTAAATTTTCACTAGCGGTACAAAACTTGTACTAAAAAACATTTGACTGTGAAAGCAGTTCCAATTTGTATGTACTGTATGTTTCCCTTCAGCCAAAGGAATAACCAGAAATTTTAAGGAACTTGGATTTGGTTATAGTTTAATGATATTTTTGGAATTTCTAATAAAGTAAATGTGGGAAAGGGCTGATCTGTGTTAGAAGCGCCGGTTACAGGGGCAAATTTAATTAATCTCTTGACATGTTGCTTCTAGGTGAAGGAGAATCTGCTCTCATGCAAGATGCTGCTGCATTGCAAGCGGGATGAGTTGCGCAAGCTGTGGATTGAAGGGATTGAGCATAAACACGTCCTGAATTTGTTGGATGAGATAGAGAACATCAAACAAGTGCCTCAGAAGCTGGAGCAGTGCATGGCCAGCAAGCACTACCTCAACGCAACAGACATGCTGGTAAGATGTGGTACCTCGTGCCGGGCCAGTACCCACCAGAAACACACTGGTCAGCTGTCTGATCATTTTCAGACAGCTCTGCCTTCTGTGTTAGCATTTGCTTTTTTTCCTACTTAGTTTCTTCTTTTGTCAATTGCTGCTTTCTTGTGCTGGAATTTCCTTTCGGTTTTGTTTTGATCCTTCCTGACTGGACTTAGGGTCACGGTCTCCCATCCTGTTCGGTGAGCTCTTGTCTTTCAGAGCTCTCTTTACCTCTGTACTTGTCCTGATCCTGGCGCTTTCTGTAACCATCTGGTTCTTTATCTGTTTGATCTGCACATAGGATTTCCTTCTGCTTTTGCAACCTGGTTGCTTTATTTTAAAATTAAATTCTCCAACCTGTATCAGCTTCGTTCTTTATGTGTTACCAATTAGTTCAAAACCATTTTTGTTATGGAAGAAATATCCTGTTTCTCTCCTACTTCATCTCTCAGAACGCACTCCCAAATTGGGTCATTGTTCAGAGGGAAGACTGTCTTTCCCCATTTAGATGTGTTTACCTCTCATTGTCTTCCTCTAGATCTTTTTACCAGGACTCTTGATCTGTTTTACTTATTTCCAGCTCACTTAATCTTTTTTTTTCCTCCCTCCATTCAAGTGTTTTTCCTCTTCAGTTCCATCTCTTTTATAAGCATACCTTTCAATCCTAGTCTTGTGGTGGATGTAGAAGTTTTCCGAACTTCTTTAATAACAATATTTTTTTTTCTTTTGTTTCTAAACTTAACAAGCACACTTCCTTATCAGACTCTAACTTTACAAGGGAGGTGGTCCTTCCCCTCTACTCAGGCCTGACATGGAATGCTGAGTCCAGTTGTGGGCTCTCCAGTACAAGAGAGAGGTGGAATCACTGGATTGAGTCCAGTGAAGGATCGCAAAGATGGTTAGGGGACGAGAGCATCTCACCTTTAAGGAGAGGCTGAGAGAGCTGGGATTGCTTCACTTGGAGAAGAGAAACCTCAGGGAGATCTTATCAATGGTTATAAATATCTGACGGGAGGGTGCAAAGAAAACAGAGCCAGACTTTTCTCGGTGGTGCCCAGTGACAGGAGAAGAGGCAATGGGCACAGACTGAAACATAGAAAATGATGTCTGAACATAAGAAAACACTTTTTTTTACTGCAAATGTGGTTGAACACTGGAGCAGGTTGCCCAGAGAGGTTGTGGAGTCTCCGTTCGTGGAAAACTTTCAAAACCAGACTGGATGTGGTCGTGGGCACCTGGCTCTAGGTGACCATGCTTGAGCAGGAGGATGGGTTAGATGTTCTCTAGAGGTCATTTCCAGCCTTAAGCAGTCTGAGATTCAAAAGTGAAGGCAAAAGAAGTAAGTCTGATCATATTCATTCTTCTTTGTGTTTGCCCGAGAATGCCTTTAAGGAAATCTTCTCATTGCCTTCTTTTGTTATTGTTTTTTTCTACTTTACTGTCCTTTGTATTTCTCTTAGCTGTGCCTCTTCACTTCTTAAGTCATTATTCAACAGGATAAGGAGCTGGAAATCCTAGTGTTGTCACCTCATATTTGTAGAGCCCAGACTTGAACTTTAATTTCCTTCTTTCCATTTTATCTCATTTTACCTTTAAATATGACTTACTAAAACTCACCTTGTTCCCTCTGGAACGCTTTCAACAGTTTGGTGTCAGTCTCCCCATACCTTTCTTTGATGGGATGTGCAACCCTCTCTGCATTTTTGTTGTCGCTGTCAAATCCTCTTGCGTGATTTCACTCTGCCATCACCTTCCTGTTGTTTGCTGTTGCTCACATTCTGTTTTCATGCCACACCTGGTGCAATCATCTCTCTGTAATCTGGTCACAATTATCCCTTTCTTCCTTTTTAAAACCATTTTCCAGGAACCTTCCCAATCTTACTCTCCTTTGAGTCTCACTGTCCTTTTAACGTTAACTTATGTCTTTAATATGAACTGTATCTTGTATTTTGTATCTTTCCCACCATATTGTAAGCCATCTGGGGTGGATAATATATCCACTTCTGTTGTGTAAAGTGGAATTTTTATGATACTTTATAAAATGTTATGTAAAACCTATTAGAATTCCTGAAAGCAGATCAGTAATGCAATGACTTGAGGCAGTGTGTATGAGAAGAGCGCAGTCAGGTTTTGCCAAAACTTTTGTCAGGTTTCTGATGTAGGGAATTGGAGTGTGGTGTTAGTCTGATAATTTCAATTATGAAAGATGAAGTAGTAGATGTAAATTAAGGGCATTCAGTGTAGGGGGAAAACCGCAGTAGTCAAAATTAACATCAGTGTAAATGGGAATGTTAACCAGTTGGTGCTTGCTTTTACTGGTGGACTTGCCAGTTTGCTTTTTTTGTTGGGGGTTTTCAATTAAAAAAAAAAAAATACTTTCAGAAGGAAATTCCACAAAAGTAATTAATTTCCTGTTGGGAATAGAAGATAGGAAGTATACGAAGAAAAATAACAATTGGGATTTATCCTATAATATGCTTTAGAAATGGCTTGCAATATTTGTGATATCTTACTGGTTTGCAATATATTGCGTGTGCAGTTCTTCACATATACCCTTACATCCATACGTGTACACGTGTGTGTGCAGGTAAGGTCGCCCCAGGCTGTGAGACAGAGCCAATATTAGACCCCACTGAAATGCGGACTTCTGTAGTACATCGTGCTGGTTTCTGTTGTTTGTTTATTTGTTTTTCAGAATAAGGTTATCTTTTTGAAGAAATCAAAGGATAATGATGTAAAAAGCAGCTGTTAGATTTTTTTTTTTTTTTAATATCAATGAATAGAAACTTCAAGTGAGGATTGCACACGCTGTTTCAGCCGTTCATTGTCGCTTGCAGCTCTCATTCGACGAGAAGTGTACCTGCAGTAAAGTAATAGTAACCTACCTGCATTTGGAGCTTTTTCGTAGACCAGAATCGCTGCAGGCTCATTGCCTTTTGCCATCTTCTGTTAACGCTGCCTCTGCAAGACTCTGATGTTGTAATCACTCACTGGCTCCAGGATAATTCCATTTTCCTTTTATATGATACGAATATTATATAAAATAATTACTAACCTGTCAGGGATCTAGCGTGTATATAGATCTCTCTGTCCTTTTGTTTCATTCCTTGAGGTAAACAGATGCTCATGGCTTATAAAAAGCCCAGAGTGAGCTGACGAGGAGCTTGTATCTCTATCGTTGAAATTGGAGCACTGATTAATATTGTTGCCTGTAGCCCTGTGATATGTACAGTTGAAATTAGACCTTTGCAGTCATCGTGTTAGTTTGATGCAAGCACTCTAATGGCATAATTTCTGGTTGCTGCAGCACATTTCTGCAGTCTGTTCTTTGTATTCCACTCGCATTAATTGAAGTAATTTTGCCACTGAAGCGTGTTTCAAACCTCTGCATTTAAATTCAAATTTTAATTCCCTTATTGTTTGGAAAAGACAGCTGAAGATGGCTTGTTACAGGTTTCATTATCACTCAAAACTCTCTAGCTGCTGCTTCTAATGTGCAATGACTGAGTAATGCTGGGAAGAATTGTTAATAAAAGAATGGCAGTTTTTCCCAGTAGTGTGAACACAATGCAAAGGTATTTTGTGACAGCTTACACTTGTATGAAGTTAAAAATTGTAAGTGGCAGCTTTTTTGTTTCTGATCCTGTATCCATCTAGAGTAGCACAGAGGAACTTCAAATATCATGTGTTCACGTTCTGTGTTCCTCCAGCATCTTGACAATACACACTCCAGTGAGCGGAGTCACTAGGAGCAGGTTTGCGGTTCTGTAAGTGCACCTTCCACAGCTTGTGATAAAATCATAGGATCAGAGAATCCCAGGTTGGAAGAGACCTCAAGGATCATCAGCTGGTCCAACCTCTCTTGGCAAAAGCATGGTCTGGACGACATGGCCCAGCACCCTGTCCGGCTGGATCTTCAAAGTGTCCAGTGTTGGGGAATCCACCTCTTCCCTGGGGAGATTATTCCAGTGGCTGATTGTTCTCAGGATGAAAAATTTTCCTTCTGTGTCCAATCGGAATCTCCCCAGGAGTAACTTGTACCCATCACCTCTCATCCTTTCCATGTGACTCCTTGTAAAAAGGGAGTCTCCATCTTCTTTGTAGCCACCCTTTAAATACTGGTACTGTAATAAATTGTGAAGCTTTGGAGAAGGGTCTGGAAAAGATAGAACTCCTGTTTCACAGAATCACAGAATCTTTAGAGTTGGAAGGGACCT